>JANAVB010007597.1:2057537-2115037 GCA_029216955.1 Iris pallida
GTGCCCGCACAGTATTTTCCCTTTACGCACACGTGTTTACGTATCCGCGTAGTTTTTTCCCTTTACGCCCAAGTCTTTTACGTGCCAGCGTAGTGTTTTCCCTTTACGCACACGTGCTTACGTGCCAGCGTAATCTGTTCTACGCTGAGTTAATTCGAACTCTACGCAGGGGCTACTCTCGCTCGCGTGGAGTGCCCGCTCACGTAGAGTCTCGCTCGCGTAGAGTGCCCGCTCGCGTAGACTCTTCCGCTCGCGTGGAGTGCTCGCTCGCGTAGACTCTCCCGCTCGCGTAGAGTCTCGCTCGCGTGCAGCCTTGCTCGCTTAGAGCTGTCTTTCCTTTGTCTTGCTCGCGTAAAGCAATTTTACGCTCAGGGTCCCTTGGCCTAGCGTAGTCTCGCTAGCGTAGAGACTTTGAGACCCTTGACGTACCCCGCTTGTCCTTTATGTTCTTGCACCTTTTGTCATGAACTTGATAATCACGAATTGGTACATGGCATGGTATAACAAGTAATTTGACGTGACATGACATGGCATGATATGACAAGTAAGCCTGATGGAAACTATTGAATGTTGTTGTGACGGCTAGCATGACATAACAAGAATGAATGGCCTGGACACCGTGGACGATTGTGTTTGTACAAATGAACCAGTATTGTCTTGTATCATGTCTAGGGCATGGACCCCTGAGTACCACGGTCAGGGGTACCTACTGAAACTGATTAAGGCTAAATAATTAGAATAATCCAGTAGTCATGAAGAAATTTTCCAGCTACAGGCAATCCCGTTATCTGGGCGCCCCATCATGGGATTTGTAGCCTGCCGTCGAGTAGGGCACATTTCCAGTACACTGTCATGTGTTGTACCCTCGAAGCTACTTAAGGGTACATGTGTTTCTTGGATGATGTACCCACATGAACTCAACCCCTAATGTCGTCTGGATAACCTGGATTGTCTGCAGGACTTGTGGCTGTTGGAACATCCCATTGCATCTTGCTAGTAACTAGGTCTGTGATAACCCTAGTTAGATAAAGTATCAAGTCGTACTTATTGCTTGGCCGTGAATGTTGGATGGAGTCTAACCAGTCCAAGCCTTGTCTTGTTCCAGTACCTGGCTACTTCGGAACATGATTGCTTATGCTTACCTTATCAATATCTGATCGAAATAATTTTTCATTCTCTTGATATTTATTGCCCTATTTAGATTTCATGTCTTATTATTACTTTCTTATTTTATGTTCTGATATACTGGTTTTAGTTCTTAAGTGAAGCCTCATTTGTGGCACTTGCTCTTTCTGGGATCTGACCC
The DNA here is from genome assembly GCA_029216955.1 of Iris pallida. Lineage (NCBI taxonomy): Eukaryota > Viridiplantae > Streptophyta > Magnoliopsida > Asparagales > Iridaceae > Iris > Iris pallida. The sequence goes on from JANAVB010007597.1 coordinate 2,058,844, forward strand.
AGCTAGTTTTGCATGACGAGATACCGGAGCAGCTCCAGAGGATCTTCCTACCTTCCAGCCAGATGGTGACCACCAGGCGTAATCCTAGCGATGAGTGGGTTTTATTTTTTCTCTTCCACTCTATTGTAAAATTATTCTTTTGAGACGTTTAGCCGACGAGCACGTGTTAGCTCGATTGCACTTTACTTACTGTCCGCCTACAGGCTGTAGCATGATTAACAAATCCTAGGGTTGATCATGCATGACTGAAACTCTTGCTAGTCTTCATATTTTGTATGACTAGCTTCACGATCATCTAAATATGTAATGTATGGGACGTCTTACTATTGTATATTTGGTGCTCTGATATCTTGTAACTGCTATTACTTGCTTGAGATTAAGACAATAGGCTTATTCATGACCATAAGAGACTGATGGCTTATAGTTAAACCCTCATGTATCTAGACAGCTGTGACCGTATAACGAGGTGGGTTGTACTTTAATATACGTAGCTGGCTGTGTCCGCCCCCGCTCTCCAGTATTCTGGTTCTGAGGCGTGATACGGTTTAAGTGGTGGCTCATGCAAGTCTTGTGAATCAACATATATGAGGGTTTACCAAGTAGATGTCTCAATCAGTACTCGTCCTTGATCTCTGCTTGTATTCTCTAAATTCTTGAAATCTTGACCTGATCACATGCTTATATCTTTGATCTGTCCTGGTCCTTCCTTATTGTTCCCTGTGTCGTCTTCTTCAGCGGCATTGCTCCTAGTCCTGCCAATCAGTCGGAAGGAGCTCAACTAGTACCTCCGCAACAAGAGGATCAAGCTCAACACTCAGGAGCCGCTTCCCGAGTCATGCTTCCCGGAGGTCCAGAACCTCCAGTACAGCCAGCCCAGCCTGCAAGGTAGGATGATGAAGTCTTGGTTGGACTCATCAGGGAGTTGCTTGCATCACAGGATCGTCGGGATGATGCATTGCACCAGACAGTACAAGATGCTATGAGCAGAGGTAACAGTGCGGCCAACAGCTTCAAGCGCTTGAACTCTCCCTTCTTCGATGGCAACGAAGATGCTATTGCCGCAGACGCTTGGCTGCAGGACACTAAGGTTATTCTAAAAGCAGCCAGGATCCCAGAAGGCGAGAAGGTGGCCGTGGTGCGCCTGCAGTTATTGGATCTAGCCCACAGATGGTGGGCTGTAGTGCCCCGACCCGCTCAATCAATCGGAGGAATCGGAGCGCCAACGGCGTTCGGACTTAGCCTTGCAACGACTGCTCGAAGACATCGCTCGGTCGAGACGACCGCTCACTCAGGTGGGATAGTTTTGGTTAACTTGCCTCATCTTTGCCTTCACATAATAAATCATATATTTTCAACCTGTACAAGTAGGCTTGATAATAAAAGAAACGAATCTACATAGCTAAGAGAATAATCCCGACAGGTCTAATTGAGTTAGAATATGGAAAGGTCCAACGGTCGGCTTAGAGTTGGTGCACGGCGTGCTTTGAAAATGACACTCGATCCTTCGTCCCGTGGCTTGGGAGAAGAAAAGTTGGTTTGAGTTGGCGAAGTTATGAACGTAGCCTAAGTCATAGGCATCGCCCGCATGAATGCTTTAAAAAGCATGCACGATCCCATCGTCCAAGGCTTGGCATAGCCTTGGCTGCCCATGAGTTAAGTTGTGCTGAACGGCTTGTGACATAAGTCTAGGCACCCAAATGACTTGGTCGTTCGAAGTCGAACACGTGCACGGCACGTTCCTTCAAGGCAAAGCTTGACGCAGCCTTTGCTCGTCAAGTTGTTGCAAAGTTAAGTTAGGCAAGTTATGTTAGGCTATCGAAGTAGTAGCAAGCACGGTCCTACGAGTTCCACGGCTAGGTGTATCCACATAGTCCTACGGTCTCAAAGCCCATCATATAGAGTATGTCTTGGGTGGTGGTATCGCATAGAGTTCAAGTTGGTTACACGATATCACGGACTTAGTATTTTAAGGCACGGGCCACGGTTGAATCAATGAGTTTGGAGAAGTGTTTCAAATAGTTGTTCTTGAGTTGAATGAAATGTTAGGGCAAGAAAGAAGAATGCTCGCGACTATAGGTCGTCGAGGCGGTCTCAGATTTGAGAAGTATTAAACTTGGCCCTAAAAGAGACGGTAACACTAGAGGTAGCATGACTGTGTGAGACTTCAGTTTAAGTCGAGTCTTGCATGGTCATAGACAACTTATCGATAAGGTAGGTCGTTTCCCTGTACGGCAACCTGGCGGCCATGGGACCGTTGCGGCCGCGATTGGAAACGAGTAATTAGCTGTGCTGGGCACGGGTTAGGCGGGAACTTACAGCGAGGCTAGCTACTCGCGCTGAAAGGGCACCCGTCTAACAAAAGCTAGAGGAGTCCACGATGGCTCTGGGAGTCAGTGACCAATTCATATAGATGAGTAGGCACGGGCGACAATCCGCGTGTCTGCCTTTGGATTGAGTTGAGTTGGTGAATGTGTGTACAGTTAGAACACAAATATTTGGGCCTAAGAATGGCTATAACATAGGCGACGTGCTTTGGCACGAGATGTGGCATCGAGTCTCAAGTGTTGACATATGAGTTGTATAAGTTGGGTTTGAGTTGTTCGAGTTTAAGTCAGGAATCGCCGCAAGACAAGTTGGTTAAGTGACACTAAGTTCACAAGTCTCGAGTGGGTCAGTTGGTGATCAAAGTAGCAAGGGCCGCGAGACGACGATATGGTTAAGTCTCACTGAATTGCGAGGCATAGCCTCAGCAAGGGTTTATAGCACGGTCACACAAAAATGGAGTCTATCGTGTAGTTGCATCTATGATTTGGGCCGTAAGACAAACACGACTTGATAGGTTAACGTTGTTGGCACGAGAAGGGTCTAGAGGCGAAGTATGAGTTAACGTTATTGATGCAAGCACAGGATGGTCTAGAGACACGAAATAGGCCAAGGCGTCGGTCCTAAAATAATCCTAAGACAAGAGTAGAAAGACAATCAAAAGGGTTATATTGCACAAAGTAAATGAACGTGTCAGTTTTGTATGGGTGGGCGAGGAGCTCATTCCACCAGTATAGTTGAGTACTGACACCCACATAATTTTCATGTGCAGGCAAAGGTAGAAGCTCGTGGCGCGGAGCTCGTTTGGATGCGTCGAGGCACAGAGTTTCTTGGCGATTCGAAGCATACGGCCGCATGGAGTCAATACTTATACGGGACATAATGTATGAACATCGCCTTCCGAAGCATCCGCTGGCTCAAGACATGTTTTGAGAGATGAGAAAGAGCTGAGTGACTTGCAATGTGAGATGAGTGAGCTGAGAGACTTGTAATCTTGGCCTTGCGCCCCATTGTAACCTTTGTTTCAATATCAATAAAAGAGTGTTTTACAATGACTTGTGTTTTGTTCTAAATTTTTGCTGCTAAATTTCTGCTGCTATTATTCAGTGTTTTGTAATCTTGGCCGTGCGGCATCACGCCTTAGCGAGGACGATCGCTCCTACGGGAGCGGGGTGTGATATAATGGTATCAGAGCACAGCTTTACGTCCTTGGACAATCGATTGAATTCTTTAACTTCGTTGTTTTCGCAAACTCTGAATTGTGCTTCCGCAAAGTTGAAATCGTTGGTGCGCTCTCTCTCAAATATCCTACGGGATGTCCATACAATAAGTCTAAATAATTTGCAAAATGTAGGAGAACAGTTTTTGACAAAACAAAACGATGGTTCGCGTAAGCACGGTTGGCTAAGTCGGGCTGGACATATACACCAAAGTTGCGTCGACCTTAGAAAAGTCGAGTGTGGGATTCAAATTGTGTCGGACGAGAATGATTTGGACTTGATTGAGTAACGGAGGATGACTATCGATAGGGGTACTATCGAGCGATGATAACATCGGTGCGATATAGATGAGCGTGCTTGGAAATTGAGGAATGGTTCGAACGAAAAATTTAAAAAAGTAGATTTTGATTCGAATAATATTTGAGGATTTAATAAATAACTTCATCCCTGAGTGGTGTATGCGATAGCTTCAGAGATATCGATCGATTGAGGATGTGGGGTGCCAATGAGTCTATCAGCAAGCATCGCGTGTATGCAAAGCCGTAGATTGAGTATCGTTGAATAAGTGCAGTCTTGAGATTTGATGGGTTGATTTGAATGACCTAGAAATTGACGCGCACGAAACGTGCACGGGATTAAAGATTGCGCAAATATGAAACGCAAAGGTAATTGAGTAGATAAATCAAATCGAAGAAAAGTTAAGGTGTAACGAACTGATGACTTGATAAAAGAAATTGATAGGTGGATCGTATAGAGAAAGTTAGTACGATAGGAAGATTGCATGCATGAAAAAGTTGAATTTTGAAGTTACGCAATGACTCTAAGGATTGGATGAATGTTGCTCGATGATTTGAGTTAGCAAGGGATGATGTGAATTGGAGAAAAATGTTGGTCAATGACTTAAGATAGACGGAGGAACAATTCACAAATTTGGGTTTGAGGAAATTGATGTTGTGAATGATTCGAGGGATAATGATTGAACTTGAATTTGAATGTCGAGGAGATTATTCAGTCGGACGATAGCATCATTCGTACGACTCAAAATTGGTTACAAAGGAAGATCGTCAGGTTACGCATGTCGTCGATGGTATTGAGGCGTATCAAAGATCGATATACGATAACTCGGGAGTACTCTGACTCGGCGATTGACGATCGTGCAAGTGTTATTGTTCAGTTGGATGCAATACTTAGGATTTTGATTGAGATAAATTTTGGATGAAAATGATGGTGTCTTGATGGTTACGTTGATAACCACAAGTTGACGATCTTATCTTACGTGAGCGCCACTCTAGCCTCGCACATGCGTCGTGTTGGATTTTGGGGCGATCGTTCCGCGTGAGCGCTGACATGGTGATTCATGTTGCGGGAATAATCGAACTCGAAAAAATCAGGATGTGACAACTTTGATTGTTTTGACTTGTTGGTTTGATGTGAAGGAAAATTCAAGGATGTTTGGACTTACAATTGATGATTGAGTAAACTTGAGGATTAAATAGATCCAATCTACGTATCGAGAATGAATTAGTCTAGACACAAAATAAGAGTTACGTCCCGATGAGGATGATCATCGCGCGGGAGCGTGCATGGTGATTCATGTCCACCATGGATAATCTGACTCGCGTGAGATCGGGGTGCAACATATTGTTAATCTAGAAGACCTTATGATCGATTACGTGAATTGGAATAGATGACTTAGGGAAGATAGAATGTAAAATTTTGGTTAGCGACGAATTGTGTCATAGCGTGCTTGATTTGAGAAGAATTGATAGACGAACTATATCGAACGTGTTTGAAGGGATAGACTATACAAGATGGTATATTAAACGAGCGATATTGATATGTCGTGGAATTGGTTGAACGTGAGTTGTCGTAGTATGGCTTTGCTGAATGACTCGGATCCCGTGCGACGAATGTCGGGATGTGTGTAGGAAATCTATACTCGATGTTTAGAAATCAGAGTGATACGAGCTTGGGTAGAAAAACCCCATACTATCAACTTGGTTTGACCTTAGGATGGGGTCAGTGTTGATATCGTTGTTTGGGAACTATGATTCCAATACTGATGGAAAGACATAGCCTAGCGGTTAGGCAGACGTCCGAGTGTGAAGTGGTAGGATTTGTGGAGGCACCACTCGCGAGTCTCGGTTGACATGCACGTATATCAGGGACGTCCGAATATGTGTACGATCCTACTCGAGTGGTGATAGCGGATTCTCTATCACGAGGCTTGGCTGAAATGCATGTATTTTGGGGACGCCTAGAATATGTGCACGATCCAACTAAGTGATATGTTGAATCAAGTAAGACTAGATGAACGGGAGAAGTGTCGAAGATATTGAAATCGTGTTTCAAGGAAAGGATTGGTGGTAGTACGATCGTTAGATTGAGACGAACTTGAATGTTGGTTGATCAGATGGTTTGCCTAGAACTGAGTTGTCCGTATGCACGACGAGAGTAAGTTTACCTAAGTTGAGATATAGTTATTCGAGGAGAAAGGTAACCATAGCAAGAGCGTGGCTTGAGTTGAAGGAACGTATAGGAGAAAGGTGTGCGAGAAACGTAGAATGTTGAGTAAAGTGAAAAGACGATAAGTATACTCAGTTAGTTTCAAGGACAAAACTTTTTCTGAGTGGTGTATGATGTAGTGCCCCGTCCCACTCAGTCAATCGGAGGAATCGGAGCGCCAACGGCGTTCGGACTTAGCCTTGCAACGCTGTTCGAAGACATCGCTCGGTCGAGGCGACCGCTCGCTCAGGTGGGGTAGTTTCGGTGAACTTGCCTCATCTTTGCCTTCACATAATAAATTGTATGTTTTCAACTTGAACAAGTAGGCCTGGTAATAAAAGAAACGAATCCACATAGCTAAGGGAATAATCCAGACAGGTCGAATTGAGTTAGAATATGGAAAGGTCCAACGGTCGGCTTAGAGTTGGTGCATGGCATACTTTAAAAATGACACTCGATCTTTCATCCCGTGGCTTGGGAGAAGAAAAGTTGGTTTGAGTTGGCAAAGTTATGAACGTAGCCTAAGTCATAGGCGTCGCCCGCATGAATGCTTCAAAAAACATGCACGATTCCATCGTCCAAGGCTTGGCATAGCCTTGGCTGCCCATGAGTTAAGTTGTGCTGAACGGCTTGTAATATAAGTCTAGGCACCCAAATGACTTGGTCGTTCGAAGTCGAACACGTGCACGGCACGTTCCTTCAAGGCAAAGCTTGACACAGCCCTTGCTCGTCAAGTTGTTACAAAGTTAAGTTAGGCAAGTTATGTTAGGCTATCGGAGTAGTAGCAAGCACGGTCCTAGGAGTTCCACGGCTAGGTGTATCCACATAGTCTTACAGTCTCAAAGCCTGTCATATAGAGTATGTCTTGGGCGGTGGTGTCGCATAGAGTTCAAGTTGGTTGTACGATGTCACGGACTTAGTATTTTAAGGCACGGGCCACGGTTGAATCAATGAGTTTGGAGAAGTGTTTCAAATAGTTGTTCTTGAGTTGAATGAAATGATAGGGCAAGAAAGAAGAATGCTCGCGACTATAGGTCGTCGAGGCGATCTCAGAAGAAAGAAGAATGCTCGCGACTATAGGTCGTCGAGGCGGTCTCAGATTTGGAAAGTATTAAACTTGGCCCTAGAAGAGACGGTAACACTAGAGGTAACATGACTGTGTGAGACGTCAGTTTGAGTCGAGTCTTGTATGGTCATGGACAACTTGTCGACAAGGTGGGTCGTTTCCCTGTACGGCAACCCGGCGGCCACGGGACCGTTGCGACCGCGATTGGAAATGAGTAATTAGCTATGCTGGACACGGGTTAGGTGGGGACTTGCAGCAGGGCTAGCTACTCGTGCTGAAAGGGCACCCGTCTAACAAAAGCTAGAGGAGTCTACGATGGCTCTGGGATTCAGTGACCAATTCGTATAGATGAGTCGGCACAGGCGGCAATCCGCATGGGTGCCTTTGGATTAAGTTGTGTAACACCCAGTTTCTGGAATGAGGGTATTTTTGAAATTTTATATTTATAATTATTATTTATTGATATTCATTTCATATTATGATTTTTGGTGATTTTTAATAATTTTTAAACTATTTAAAATCTGTTTTAAGTCATAGCTTGTGATTTTGAGGTCTTGCTAGTGTAACCCTAGAGACTACATGGCCTAGAGCCTAACCATGTCATTAGGATGATTTAATTATCATTTTTAGCCTAGGGGTAATTTGGTCATTTTGACTTATTTGAATTATTTGATGATTTATTAAATTGGTGAATTCTAGTTGACCTTGACTTGTTGAGACCTAGTGGACTAGCCTAGAAGCTAACCCTAGCCATGGTGACCCTAGTCTAACCTAGGTTAACCTATTTTAGTCATTAGGAATTAGTTCTGGAATAGGAAGATTAAGTTTAAGTGGAATGGGTTCATGACTTATGACTTAACTCAATGACTTGTGATTTTTTCAATTCATGACTTATGAAATTGAGCCGTAGGCCCATAACTTAAGCCCAAACCCCAACAAGCCCACCCATGGCAGCCAACCTAGGGTTTCCACCCCTATTTAATGTCTCTTCCATTTGTTCTTGCCTCTTTTATTAAATTTTCCAAGTTTTGAAGAAAGAGGTTTGTCCATTCTTCCCCAACCCATAGATTATTCATTTTAAATCCTTTTCCACTCTAGTTTCTTGCATTAGAGCCTAATACTCTCCTATTTTCTGATTTTGGGGCTTAATCCCAGCTTTGGATCAATTTGGAGCTTTTGCCATCAAGAGGAAGAATCTCTCATTTGAAGCTTTTCCAAGCTTTTTGTACATATAGGTAAAACCCTTTAAATTGATTTAAATTTTGGTTTTCTTTGCATCTAGGGCTAGATCTAGGAGTCCCCTAGCTGTCCCCAAAATTTGGGTGAATTTCGTGTCCGTTTGGTGTCCGTATCGGACATGTGTCATAGTGGGTGTATAGGTGTTCGACGAAATGCCTCTAAGGATTTTATTTTCAATTTTTGTGAAACTAATTATATGTATTTATAGATCTAGATATGTATAATAACTTTTGTGAAGACTGAGCATATTTTAGGGGATTTTTGTGTCCAAAATGGACACGCACCCCATGCACGAGGCACCGCACTGTGCCCGTGCAGTCCCCTGCTGTTCGGGCTTGACACAGGACACGACACGACACTATATGGCACGAAATTTGGTAGACATGTGGGCCTAGTGTCTGACATCACCCCCATGAAATTTCACGAGTCCTCGTCGACTGTGCACGAAGATATCGAGGCTGTACTGATTTTACACTGTCACTGTACACACGAAAATTTCTCTCTGATACGGCTTTAAAACTCGGACACAACACAACTTGGCCACGACTCAGGCACCTAGAACCATACCCCTATACCCCACGTACCCTCTGACATGTGCACGAGACCTCTAGTATTGTGTGTTGTGTCCTAGGGCTCTCGACATGTGTGCACGAGGCTGCTGTATGCACATGTACTGACACAGTGTTCTTTTGCACATTTCAACACTCGTGTCCACCTCCTGGACACATAGACACGACCCTAAGGTCGACACATATATGTTAGACGCTTGTGCACTTGATAATTTAGTTTTCCTTGGATTTGGAGTTCGAAATGAACCTGAGAACTTAGGTTACTGTTTTTTTTTTTTACTGATACTTCGAAAACAGGGTTAGTTCAACTGATTTTGGGTTGAGTGATAAACAGAGGTTGATTAATATGAAACTAAGATATTTTGCATGTTAAACTGATGAGGTATATACCTGAGTTTAGATTCATTTCCAAATTTGGCTTCATGATTGATTGGATTTCGATTTCAGTGATGTAGGTTTCAAAGGATTTCGAAGTTTGTTGACTGATACATGTTGAGGTTGGTTTTCAACTGAGTTTTCAGTTATACTACCTAGGTTAGTTGTTTCTAAGATTGGGTTCATGTTTTGTTTTTAATTTGGGTTCGTTTTATGAAGGGGCTGAAAACTGAAATTCCTAAATCAAACCTGAGAATGTTAAACTATGGAGTGAGTTTTTATTGAACAATTAAATTGACAGTAGATAGGAAGCTGGGTTTTCTAAGAATTCTAAATGCAGTGCATTTTCATAGCAAGTTGCAATTGTGTTATGTTGTGTTGACTGGAATTTAGATTAAATATTAGGAAATCTAGGATGTATTGAAATAGGATTTACAGGTTGTGGTGTGTACAGTGAGTTTTTAGAGTAAAAAACTGAGAAATCCCAATGTATGTAAACCTGAGAATATGTAGGTAAACCTGAGATGCAAAACTGAGATTAAATGGTATGTTGAACAATGTTGTATGTTCCTGAGATTAACAGTAACTGTGAACTGAAATCGAGTTCAGGTTTGGTTCAGTTGAATATGGGTTAGATTTTGTTGAGTTCAGTCATTTTTCCAGATTTATCAATGTATGTTGGCATTACATTATTGTAAACTAAAACATAGGTATACATGTATGTATTGTGGTTTGTGAGTTATGCCTATATGTGAGGCTATGGAAAGTATAGGCATAGATGGTATGTATGTATATGTTAGGTTGATTAGCTTGATGTAGGTTCATATATATGGATAGGTATTGAGGGTTCCTATGTGTATATATGTGTGTGTGAGTGTCATAACTTTTAGATTATATCTGTATATTGAGGTGGTGAGGTTAGATATAGGTAGATTATATATGTGAGTGTATATATATTAGTTAATTGATATTCTATAATAGGTTTTGGTTTAAGACTTGAAATGGGAATTCATGAATCTAGCTTGATATAGGGTTTGACTAGATAGTTAACCCTAGATGAGCCCTCAACCTAGATATATGTATGCATTGTTGAGTTTACCCCCTTTAAGTGTATACCTATTTATATGAGTTATTTATATATATGATATAATGATTTGATTTAGGGTTAACCTAATCTAGATAGACTTAACCTTGACTAGAGTTGACCCAAATGTCTAGAGTTTGACCAAAACCCTAGATGTTGACTTGGTTGACTGAAGGTTGACCAAGGTTGACTCTTTAACCTAGATTGGACTAATTGACCTAATTTGACTAGACTGTTGACCAAAAGTCAACATTAAGTCTATATATGACCAATTGACCTAAGTTGACTAGAGTCTGACATAGTTGACTAAGATTGACCTAGTTGACCCACTTGACTTTGACCCAAAGTTGACCAAGTTTGACTTTGACCTAGTTTGACCTAGAAATCATGTAGTTTGCATTGTAGCTTTTATTTTCCTTGTATTAAACATGTCATAACCCATATTACTCTGTTTAGGACATTGTGACTCTGGTGCAGGCATCTGATATTTTATTACTCTTTTCAGAGTAGCAGGCGAGTACATTCTCTGATAGTTCTCTCATTTAATTGTTAATTACTGTACTTCAGTTATAGTTAATTTTATGTGATTCTCTGTTACAACACGTATGGATATTTCTGGATTCATGTATGCGACACACATACCTTACTTATCTGGCCTCTATTACTTGAATCACTGGAATCATTCCAGAATCTATTTCTGGAATCATCATATTTTGGCTGGACTCATCTCGATTCTTGTGTCGAATTCTGGATTCATTTGTATTGCGGGGCAGGGAAATACTTGAGTAAGACATGTATACATACCCCAATCTGGAATCTCCCAACTGGAATCTACTGGAATCTACTGGAATCTACTGGAATGATAGCCATCTCACACCCGGCCAGGTGTGTGATGTGCCGTATTACCTACAGCCGTTTACATGTCGATCTCGGTATTTTAAAACACACTGTTAGAATAGCTGGACTCACCTGGATTCTTGATCACTACCTAGAATCATCTTGTACTGGATTCATCTTGTATTAGATTCATCTCGTACTGGATTTATAGTAGTTTTACACTTGTTTTGTATTTACTTCTGGACTTATTATGTTACTTTAGTTCAGCTAGATTTATTTACAGTCTCCATTGCCATCATTCTTCTCTTGTTTTAGTTACTTTACTTCCTTGTATCTTACTGCTTCTCTATACTATCACCTAAATATAAACTGCCATATTCATCAATAAAACTGTCTATAACTGCTTTATAGTTCTCTGTCATTATTTGGATTTTCTTGATGAGTTGTACTCGTTCCTGTCCTGACTGGACCTGTTGAAATTTTATAGATGATTGCCCTGAGGACACGTGCCCTACATATTACTGTCCAGGAGATGGCTTAGCTACCTTTCGCCCCGACACTCAGGAGTGATCAGGATTTAGTTTAGTAGACTTGCATCTGTTTTTTTTTATATAGAGCTTGTTGTATAGAATTGAGACTTGAGATGTATTGAGATTGTTCGAGATATTGTTATTATTTCAGTAGTTTCTGTTGTCTTCAATTTTCTTAGTTATATTTCGGTGTTATCTTATCGTGCTTAGACTGTGATTGAGTTACACCATATCTTATACTTGTCCTCCGTTCGGAGTTGATCATGATGAGTATATTATATACTGCATGAGTTGAGGGTTAGTTAGAGACTTAGAACAGCGTTCTACCGCCGACACTGCGGCGTAGGCTGGGCACTGTTACGTACTCGTACCCTCACAGTGGGTGCGGGTCGTGACACGTTTAGTGGTGGCCCATGCAGGTCGAGTTTATGTAGAGATATTCGAACTAGAGTATCACTACAGCCTGCGATAGGAACTAAGAAATAGGCTTTAGCAGAGAGGTTACTCAATCACAGTTAGGACTACTTGAGAGATTCCTGGACGACCCTTGAGAATCTCATTATGAACTTCGATTTAAAAATCCTTTTCCTCTTATTTTGATTCACCCTCACTACTTGATATTTAAAGGATCTTAGACTATCAACTACCTTCATCGTTATCCTTACTTATATTTTGTTTATCTTATGTTGCTAATTTAGCACCAGTTTTACGAGCTTATCTTATTCGAGCTTGATCATGACATATTTTATTGGAGGCTGGAACCCACTAACATATTGTCTAATCAGAACCGGTGCATGATGGTCTGATCAACCTATTGCACTTTGGTTCGCTTTTCATATGTAATTCTATGTGGAGGGAGACATAGTTAAATTTGCCCTAGAGTCTCATCCACGACAGCTTTGGCAATTCTATTTTGAATTATTTCCATCGCCTATGAACCACGTATTGTACTTAATAGCATCGTCTTTGAACTCTTTATTGTTTTGCCTTTCGCATATTTCAGAAAGAAAAGGCATTGTACTTGATAGATCAACCCTAGGTATCACGTTTAGTTTCCATATCCAAAGGAGGAAATTGACTTATTTCTATATCCTTGCAGCATCCCTTAAATTCTAATTCCTTGATCGTGACCATTCGACCGGGTCACCCGCCTTATCATCCAGTGTTTGGAGTCTTATTCAATTGAATTAATTCAATTGTGACATGGATATCAAATCTTGGATACTCGTGCTCAGACATCAATGGCCTCGTTCTCCATCTTGCCCAAACTTCGATTTATTCTGAAATTGATCAACTTAGATCGTGCCGGGACTAAATCTTCTTTTATATATTGTATTATTGGATTTCAATGCTATTGATACTCGTGCCTTAAAATTTCGATTTTGATCATCTTTGGAATGGTAATCCTTCATAATTAATTTCTAGTTGTCTTTACCTGTTTCATGTAGGATGGTAGACTGTCCCACACCTTAATGATTTGTTGCTTCCTTATCTTTCCAGCAGAACACCCTATATTGCTTGCATGTTGATACCATGGGACTGTTGATCTAAAATGACTAGTCCATCTAGATGAGACCTTCAACTGCTATGGTTGACCATGACTCTATATATTATTCTTCAAATTATATGAGTTAGAAATTTCTTAGAGACTTTGATTGTGGGTGGTTGACCTAGAAGGAGTACGACCGACTTAAATTTTGAGGACAAAATTTTTCTAAGGGGGGTAGGATTATAACACCCAGTTTCTAGAATTAGGGTAATTTTGAAATTTTGTATTTATAATTATTATTTATTGATATTCATTTTATATTATAATTTTTGGTGATTTTTAATAATTTTTAAACTATTTAAAAACTGTTTTAAGTCATGGCTTGTGATTTTGAGGTCTTGCTAGTGTAACCCTAGAGACTGCATGACCTAGAGCCTAACCATGTCATTAGGATGATTTAATTATCATTTTTAGCCTAGGGATAATTTGGTCATTTTGACTTATTTGAATTATTTGATGATTTATTGAATTGGTGAATTCTAGTTGACCTTGACTTGTTGAGACCTAGTGGACTAGCCTAGAAGCTAACCCTAGCCATGGTTACCCTAGTCTAACCTAGGTTAACCTATTTTAGTTATTAGAAATTAGTTCTGGAATAGGAAGATTAAGTTTAAGTGGAATGGGTTCATGACTTATGACTTAACTCAATGACTTGTGATTTTTCCAATTCATGACTTATAAAATTGAGCCATAGGCCCATGACTTAAGCCCAAACCCCAACAAGCCCACCCATGGCAGCCAACCTAGGGTTTCCACCCCTATTTAATGCCTCTTCCATTTGTTCTTGCCTCTTTTATTAAATTTTCCAAGTTTTGAAGAAAGAGGTTTGTCCATTCTTCCCCCTACCCATAGATTATTAATTTTAAATCCTTTTCCACTCTAGTTTCTTGCATTAGAGCCTAATACTCTCCTATTTTCTGATTGTAGGGTTTAATCCCAGCTTTGGATCAATTTGGAGCTTTTGCCATCAAGAGGAAGAATCTCTCATTTGAAGACTCTCCTCCAGTAGGCACAACTCTGGAGGCTACCCCGGAATGCTGGACTTGATCTCCGGGTTGCTGCTGATCCACGGGACGTGCTCCACCTCGCTGATCGGTAGGACCAGGTATAGTGCCGCTGAAAAAGATGACACAGGGAACAATAAGGAAAGGACCAGGACAGATCAATGATATAAGCACAGGATTCAGGGCAAGAATCCAGGGATTCAGAGGATACGAACAGAGATCAAGGACGAGTACTGATTGAGACATCTATCTGGTAAACCCCCACATATCTTGACTTACAAGACATGTATGGGCCACCACTTAAACCATGTCACGCCCCAGAACCAGAATACTGGAGAGCGGGGGCAGACATAGCCAGCTACGTATATTGAAATGGAAACCACCTCGATATACGGTCACGGCTGTCTAGATATATGAGGGTTTACTACAAGCCAATAGTCTCTTATGGTCATGAACAAGCCTAATGTCTCAATCACAAGCAAGTAAGTAAAGTCGCAAGATGTATGATCACTAAATATACAATAATAAGGTGTCCCAAATATTACATATTCAGCTGATCATGAAGCTAGTCGTTACAAAATATTAGGACAAACAAGAGTTTAGTCATACATGATCAACCCTAGGATTTGTCAATCATGTTTACAGCCCGTAGGCAGACAGTAAGTAAAAGTGCATCGAGCTAACAGGTGCTCGTCGGCTAAACGCCTCAAAAGAATAATTTTACAATAAAGTGGGCAAGGCAAAAAGGAAAACCCACTCTTGGCCCGGGTTCCGTCTAGTTGTCACCATTGGGCTGGAAGCTTGGTAGATCCTCGGGAGCTGCTCCGAAATCTGGCCACACAAAACCAGCTGGGTCAACCCCAGAAAGAGCAAGTGCCACAAGGGGGCCACGAAATAAGAACAAAAGCCAGCAATCAGCACAAGAAAATCTAATATTAAAACTAGAATTTACGAAAACATGTCAAGATGATATACGACGAGATAACCATGGAACTATTCCGATAGCCAGGTTACAACCCGTAAACCAAACAAGGACCGGGGTTGTAACCCTTCATCTGAACCGAACTTGGTTTCCCACCATTTATCGGCAAGATAATAATAATGTAAGAAATCAAGACAGGAAGCAATCTTGTACTGGATCAAGACATGACTAGACTGGTTATACCTCATTCAATCAATCACGGCCAAGCAGATACTACGGCTTACTACTTTAACTAACTAGGGTTATCACAGACCTAATTATTAACAAGATACAGTGAGATTGTTCCACAGCCACAAGCCCTGCAGACCATCCAGGTTACCCAGGTCGAAAATTAGGAGTTGAATTCTGGTGGGTACATCGCCCGGGAGACAAATGTACCCTTAGGTAACTTAGAGGGTGCAACACGCGACGGTGTGCTGGAAATGTGCCCTACTCGACGGCAGGTTACAGATCCCAAGAGCGCCCAGGTAACGGGATTGCCTGTAGCTGTGTCATCTCTTCATGACTACTGTATTATTCTAGTTATTAACCTTAATCCATTTTGGTAGGTACCCCTGACCGTGGTACTCAGGAGTCCCATCCTAGACATGATGCAAGACAGGACAAGTGGATTTAACAAGCAAGCAAGAAAGAACCACCCACGGTGTCAAGGCAGGTCAAGTTAAGTTAGCCGTCGCAACAGCAATTAAGCTACCAAGTCATATTACAAGTCAGGAGTGCGCCACCATGGGCCACTATCAAGTTATCAAGTCACAAGGGTTAATTACAAGTTACAAGTTAGGTGTGCACCCCACTGGGTCACTAGCAAGGAGATCTCAGAGAATACCAGGAACATAATTCACAGAAAATCCTGAAAACCGTTCTAGTTATACACAAATACTTAAAAATCGTGTTAGGCCGTGTCGAGTCGAGATAGTCGTGCTGTGTTGAACAAGATCTCAGGAAACCCAATCCACAAAAGAGAAACCAAGTCGAGAAATAAAACCAATATTCCAAGAGCCAATGGGTTAAGCAAGGGGTTCAGGGTGCAGCGTACGCACAAGGGCGCACACAATGTACGCACAAAAGCACGCACGCAGGAGTGCTAAAGTACGCACGCAGGAAGCTGCGTACGCACAAAAGCACGCACGCAAGAGAGCTGCGTACGCGAAAAGACACGCATGCAGGAGAGCTGCGTACGCGAAAAGACACGCACGCAGGAGAGCTGCGTACGCGAAAAGTCACGCACGCAAGAGAGCTGCGCACGCAAAAGTCACGCATACAGGAGAGCTGCGTACGCGAAAAGTTACGCATGCAAGAGAGCTGCATACGCGAAAAGTCACGCACGCAAGAGAGCTGCGTACGCAAAAGTCACGCACACAGGAGAGCTGCGTACGCAAAAAGTCACACACGCAAGAGAGCTGCGTACGCGAAAAGTCACGCACGCAGGAGAGCTGCGTACGCGTAAGAACACGCACACAGAAGAGCTGCGTACGCGTAAAAACACGCACGCAGGGGAAAGGATCTTCTTCTCCATGGCTGAGAAGAAGCTCCCATGGCTCCAAAACTTCAAGGCATCATAACTTGGCCATCCGAACTCCAAATCCGGATTTCTAAAGTTCCAACCAGGGTGGAATAGAATTCTCTTCCACAAGGAAACATCAAAACTCATAAAAATCCAACCTAAATAGATCAAAACCATACAAAACCGAAAATAGGGAAAACTTAGATCTAGAACAATGGAGACTCCAAATCCCAAAATACCAAGTTCTAATGTTGATCACCATGTCCTAATCTAGCAAATGGACAAATAAAAGAGGGTTCTCATGTAGTGGCAAGGTGCACTTGCCTAGGGGTGTGGAGAGTTGTGTGGAGGAAGAAGAAGAAGAAGAAGAAGAAATTAATGGAGGTTTATGAGGAGAGAGAAGAAGTTGGTGGAGTTTTAAAGAGGGTGGGATGTGGTGTGTTGAGGGTGGAGCATAGGCTAAGGTGTTCCAATACATATTAAACCAAACCAAACCAACCCAACCATTTAAAACCGGGCCAACCCAAGCCAATTAAAACCGGGCCATGTCAAAATCTAAAATACAATAAATACCAAAATTCCACAAGTTGAGAAAAATAAAAATACATGCCAAAATCCAGATACGAGTATAAATATGAAATACGAGAAATACGGGAAATGAGGGTGACAACTCTACCCACCTTAAAAGAATTCCGTCCTCAGAATTTAATCAAGGAGCTAGAGATTGTCACGACAAGCTATACTAAGCACAAGCAAGCTACACTAAGCAGTTCAATCATACAATCATACAATGCAAGCAAGGAAGGGAAAACGTAAGGCATAAGAAAGACATTATACCTCACGAGTCAAACAGGTAGGGATATCGCGATCGAATGTCGTCCTCACGCTCCCATGTTGACTCACCTAGAGAGTGATGACCCCAAGCAACACGGACTAATTTAATAGTCTTGTTCTTGAGTATCTTTTTCCTCCGGTCCAAAATAGACACGGGCCTCTCCTCATACGAAAGGTTGGTACCAACAACCAATTCCGAATGGTCTAGGATGTGGCTCAGGTCCGGAATATACCGTCGTAATTGGGACACATGGAATACATCATGTACCTCACTTAGCGATGGCGGAAGAGCGAGACGATAGGATACATCTCCTACTCGCTCTAGAATATCGAACGGCCCTATATACCTAGGACTAAGCTTTTCCCGCACGCCAAAGAGAATGACGCCGCGGTTAGACGAGATCCTAAGGAATACATGGTCGCCGACAGCAAATTCTAAGGGACGCCGATGAGCATCGGCCCAATGGCACTGGCGGTCCTGGGCAACTCGGAGGTGATCTCTGACCTTTCTGACCACTTCAACCATCTGGAAAATCAATTCGGGTCCGAGTATCTGCCTCTCCCCGACATCGTCCCATGCTAGCGGGGATCTACACTTCCTGCCATAAAGAGCCTCGAAGGGTGCCATCTGGATACTGGCCTGATAACTGTTGTTGTACGAGAATTCCACCAGGTGCAGATGATTCTCCCATGAACCACTGAAGTCAAGGGTACAAGATCTCAATATATCTTCAAGAGTCTGGATTGTGCGCTCTGACTGACCATCCGTCTGCGGGTGATAAGCTGAGCTGAACTAAAGGCGAGTCCCCAAACTCTTCTGTAAGCTGCGCCAAAAGTGTGATGTGAATCTTGAATCCCTGTCCGAGGTGATGCTGACTGGCACACCGTGAAGCCTGACGATCTGCCTGAGATACATCTCTGCTAGCTGCACCGTCGACTGTCCAACTCTGAATGGAAGAAAGTGTGCCACCTTGGTAAGCCTGTCCATAATCACCCAAATAGCATCTCTGTCGGCCGGAGATCTGGGCAATCCGGTCATGAAATCCATGGTTATATGTTCCCATTTCCATTCTGGGATCGGTAAGGGCTGAAGAAGTCCAGCGGGCCTCTGATGTTCAGCTTTAACCTGTTGGCAAACCAAACACCGAGAGACAAACAGGGCTATCTCCCTCTTCATGCCATTCCACCAGAAATGCTGACGAATATCACGGTACATCTTCGTACCACCCAGATGAATAGAATATTGTGAACTGTGGGCTTCAGCCATGACTTCATGTCTGATATCTCTACTGGGTACACAAAGACGAGTGTCGTGCCGAAGTGTACCATCTTTATGGATACATAACTCTGGCCTTCTCCCTGCTTCACACTCTGCTCTGAGTCGCTAGATCTTGGAATCTGCTGACTGCGCCACCCGGATTCTCTCAACTATGCTGGACTGAACCTGTAGACTGGCCATCAATGCCACGCTGGTTGGAAGAACCACTTCAATTCCCATCTTCTGAAGATCTGCCAATAATTCTGATTGCGCCGTCAGGAAATAAACTCCGACTCTCCTGCTCAATACATCTGCTACAACGTTGGCCTTCCCGGGATGATACTGCAAATCCATATCATAGTCCACCAATAGCTCGAGCCATCTTCTCTGCCGCATATTAAGGTCCTTCTGGGTGAAAACATACTTCAAGCTCTTATGATCAGTAAAGATCTCCACTCTATCTCCGTACAAGTAGTGTCTCCACAACTTCAAGGCAAACACTACCGTCGCCAATTCCAAGTCGTGGGTCGGGTAATTCTTCTTATGATCACGTAGTTGACGTGACGCAGAAGATATTACCTTCCCATGCTGCATCAAGACACACCCCAATCCTCTGCCTGAAGTGCCGCAATAAACTGTGAATCCTCCGGTCCTATCTGGAAGGGTGAGAATGGGAGCCGTTATCAAACCTTGCTTCAACTTCTCAAATGATTCCTGACACTCTGCTGTCCAAACAAACGGCACATCCTTGCGGGTCAACTGGGTCATCGGTGTTGAAATCCTTGCGAAATCTGAAACGAACCGCCGGTAGTAGCCGGCCAATCCAAGAAAACTACGAACCTCTGCCACTGAGCTGGGTACCGACCATGACTCGATAGCCACAATCTTTTGGGGATCCACTTCCACTCCTCCTCGGGTAATGATGTGACCCAAGTACGAAATGCGATCGAGCCAGAACTCGTATTTACTGAACTTGGCGTACAACTGATGCTCCCTAAGCGTCTGGAGGACGACTCTGAGATGCTGCTCATGCTCTGCTTCACTCTTACTGTAGACCAAGATATCATCTAGGAACACGATCACAAATTGATCCAAGTAAGGCATGAAAATGTGATTCATGAGGTCCATGAATACGGCCGACGTATTGGTCGCTCCAAAGGTAATAACAAGGAACTCCCAATGTCCATACCTCGATCTGAATACTGTCTTCGGGATGTCCTGCTCTCTGACTCTGATCTGGTGGTATCCCGACCGTAAGTCGACCTTCGAGAATACTGAAACCCCTCTGAGCTGATCAAACAAGTCATCTATCCTTGGAAGAGGGTATCTGTTCTTGATTGTCACTGAATTCAAGGTACGATAATCAACACATAGCCTGGACGTACCATCCTTCTTTTTCACAAGAAGCATCGGGGCTCCCCAAGGCGATCCACTTGCACGGATGAATCCCTTGGTCCTCAGTTCTTCAATCATCTTGTACAAAATTTCCAACTCTGAAGGCGCCATCCTGTAGACTCGCTCTGATACTGGTGCTGTCCCGGGAATCAAGTCTATAGTGAACTCAATCTCCCGCTCTGGCGACATCCCTGGAAGCTCCTCTGGAAAGACATCTGGAAACTCTTCAACTATCCGGGGTAACTGTACTGCTGCTACTGCCATCCGCAATGCTGGAGAAGATGGCTCCACTGTGCCTCTGGAAAATAAAAACTCTGGCTCGCTGGGGGTACTAAAGACAAATCTGCCAATATGGCAGTCTATCCTAGCATACTGGTTCCTCAACCAATCCATGCCTAGGACCACATCATAGTCTGCCATAGGAAACTCTATGAATCTAGCGGGGAACTCCCTACCGCTAACTACGACCCGACACGAGGAAAACACTCGATCTACTCCCACAAGACCATTACCAGTAAGTATATTGAGCCTCACTGCTAATGATTCGGGCTCCAATCCTATCCGTGTCGCGAATCGTGCAGACATGAATGAATGTGATGCACCAGAATCAAATAATACAGACGCTGGAGAGGAGTTGACGAGAATAGTACCTGCCACAACCTCACCTGGTGTAACTTCTTCTTCCATAGCCATCATCATGGCCTGACCTTGTCCTCTGGCTGCTGGTCCCCTCTGCTGGAAACCTCTCTGCCTATTCTGGATCTGAACCTGGGCTTGTGCATACTGCTGGGGGTGTTGTTGCTGGAATGCCTGAGACTGAGGCGGCAAGAGCCTCGAAGACTGATACTGCTGCTGCTGGACTGGTGCTGGGGCCGGTCCTCTCACCGAAGAGCTAGAAGGGTTGGATGCTGATGAACCACCCCTATTCGGGCAAGCCCCTACCCTATGATCTGCTGCTCCACAAGCCAGACACAATCCCTGCGCCCTACGACAATCTGTCACTACATGTTCTGGCTTCCCGCAATAAAAACATCCCATCGCGGAAGTTTGCTTCTGCTTCTGCTGCTGCGGGTACGTCGGGGTCGAATGCTGAACCGACGTTACTGAGGCCGCCCGCCTCGGAGTTCCAATGGTCAATCCCCTAGCTGCTGGGGCTGGAGCTGATGATTGGTGCATCTGACTGTGGGACCGCTTCCTACCTCCGGTCCTATCTACGATCTTCTGGGAGGTGTACTCATGCCTCCTAGCTGCCCTCAAGACTGCATCGAACGTCTGGTGCTCGAACTGCTCAACCGCCAACAAGATCTCCAAATACAGTCCCTGCTGGAACCGCTGGGCCCTATCAAACTCGGTCGCCACCAAGGTGGGGGCAAACCTACTGAGTCTAGAAAACTCCGATGCATAACTGTCGACTGATCTGCCTCCTTGCTTCAAGTTGGTAAATCTGGTCTGCAGGTCGTACCGAGCCACAGCATCAAAGTACTTTGTCTGGAATCTCTTTCTAAACACTGCCCAAGCAATGGGTGCCACTAATCCTATAGCTTACGCCGCCCACCAACTGCGAGCCAAATCCAACAACTGCAGGCGTACCACCGCCACCTTCTCATTCTCAGGTTTCCTAGCTGCTTCCAGAATTACCTCGGTATCCTGAAGCCGTGCATCCACGGCAATCGCATCCTCGCTGCCGTCGAAGAAAGGAGGGTTTAATCGCTTGAAGCTGTTTGCCGCCTGGTTCCCTGGATGACCGCCTCTAGTCAAAGCATCTTGAACTGTCTGGAGCAGGGCATCATTTCGACGATCCTGGGAAGCTATCAAGGTTCTGATGAGGCCAACTAAGGTGCCATCATCTGGCTCTGCGGGCTGGACGGACCGAACTGGTGACTCTTCTCCAGTAGGCATAACTCTGGAGGCTACCCCGGAATGCTGGGCTTGATCTTCGGGTTGCTGCTGATCCACGAGACGTGCTCCACCTCGCTGATCGGTAGGACCAGGTACAGTGCCGCTGAAAAAGACGACACAGGGAACAATAAGGAAAGGACCAGGAAAGATCAATGATATAAGCACAGGATTCAGGGCAAGAATCCAGGGATTCAGAGGATATGAACAGAGATCAAGGACGAGTACTGATTGAGACATCTATCTGGTAAACCCCCACATATCTTGACTTACAAGACCTGTATGGGCCACCATTTAAACCATATCACGCCCCAGAACCAGAATACTGGAGAGCGGGGGCAGACATAGCCAGCTACGTATATTGAAATGGAAACCACCTCGATATACGGTCACGACTGTCTAGATATATGAGGGTTTACTACAAGCCAACCGTCTCTTATGGTCATGAACAAGCCTAATGTCTCAATCACAAGCAAGTAAGTAAAGTCGCAAGATGTATGATCACTAAATATACAATAATAAGGTGTCCCAAATATTATATATTCAGCAGATCATGAAGCTAGTCGTTACAAAATGTTAGGACTAGCAAGAGTTTAGTCATACATGATCAACCCTAGGATTTGTCAATCATGTTTACAGCCCGTAGGCAGACAGTAAGTAAAAGTGCATCGAGCTAACAGGTGCTCGTCGGCTAAACGCCTCAAAAGAATAATTTTACAATAAAGTGGGCAAGGCAAAAAGGAAAACCCACTCTTGGCCCGGGTTCCGTCTAGTTGTCACCATTGGGCTGGAAGCTTGGTAGATCCTCGGGAGCTGCTCCGAAATCTGGCCACACAAAACCAGCTGGGTCAACCCCAGAAAGAGCAAGTGCCACAAGGGGGCCACGAAATAAGAACAAAAGCCAGCAATCAGCACAAGAAAATCTAATATTAAAACTAGAATTTACGAAAATATGTCAAGATGATATACGACGAGATAACCATGGAACTATTTCGATAGCCAGGTTACAACCCGTAAACCAAACAAGGACCGGGGTTGTAACCCTTCATCTGAACCGAACTTGGTTTCCCACCATTTATCGGCAAGATAATAATAATGAAAGAAATCAAGACATGAAGCAATCTTGTACTGGATCAAGACATGACTAGACTGGTTATACCTTATTCAATCAATCACGGCCAAGCAGATACTACGGCTTACTACTTTAACTAACTAGGGTTATCACAGACCTAATTACTAACAAGATGCAGTAAGATTGTTCCGCAGCCACAAGCCCAACAGACCATCCAGGTTACCCAGGTCGAAAATTGGGGGTTGAATTCTTGTGGGTACATCGCCCGGAAGACAAATGTACCCTTAGGTGACTTAGAGGGTGCAACACGCAATGGTGTGCTGGAAATGTGCCCTACTCGACGGCAGGCTACAGATCCCAAGAGCGCCCAGGCAACGGGATTGCCTGTAGCTGTGTCATCTCTTCATGACTACTGTGTTATTCTAGTTATTAACCTTAATCCATTTTGGTAGGTACCCCTGACCGTGGTACTCAGGAGTCCCATCCTAGACATGATGCAAGACAGGACAAGTGGATTTAACAAGCAAGCAAGAAAGAACCACCCACGATGTCAAGGCAGGTCAAGTTAAGTTAGCCGTCGCAACAGCAATTAAGCTACCAAGTCATGTTACAAGTCAGGAGTGCGCCGCCACGGGCCAATATCAAGTTATCAAGTCACAAGGGTTAATTACAAGTTACAAGTTAGGTGTGCACCCCACTGGGTCACTAGCAAGGAGATCTCAGAGAATACCAGGAACATAATTCACAGAAAATCTCGAAAACCGTTCTAGTCATACACAAATACTTGAAAATCGTGTTAGGCCGTGTCGAGTCGAGATAGTCGTACTGTGTTGAACAAGATCTCAGGAAACCCAATCCACAAAAGAGAAACCAAGTCGAGAAATAAAACTAATATTCCAAGAGCCAATGGGTTAAGTAAGGGGTTCAGGATGCAGCGTACGCACAAGGGCGCGCACAAATGTACGCACAAAAGCACGCACGCAGGAGAGCTAAAGTACGCATGCAGGAAGCTGCATACGCACAAAAGCACGCACACAAGAGAGCTGCGTACGCGAAAAGACACGCACGCAGGAGAGCTGCGTACGCAAAAAGACACGCACGCAGGAAAGCTGCGTACGCGAAAAGTCACGCACGCAAGAGAGCTGCGTACGTGAAAGTCATGCATGCAGGAGAGTTGCGTATGCGAAAAGTCACGCACGTAAGAGAGCTGCGTATGCGAAAAGTCACGCACGCAAGAGAGCTGCGTACGCGAAAGTCACGCACGCAGGAGAGCTGCGTACGCGAAAAGTTACGCACGCAAGAGAGCTGCATATGCGAAAAGTCACGCACGCAGGAGAGCTACGTACGCGTAAGAACACGCACACAGAAGAGCTGCGTACGCATAAAAACACGCATGCAGAGGAAAGGATCTTCTTCTCCATGGCTGAAAAGAAGCTCCCATGGTTCCAAAACTTCAAGGCATCATAACTTGGCCATCCGAACTCCAAATCCGAATTTCCAAAGTTCCAACCAGGGTGGAATGGAATTCTCTTCCACAAGGAAACATCAAAACTCATAAAAATCCAACCTAAATAGATCAAAACCATGCAAAACCGAAAATAGGGAAAACTTAGATCTAGAACAATGGAGACTCCAAATCCCAAAATACCAAGTTCTAATGTTGATCACCATGTCCTAATCTAGCAAATGGACAAGTAAAAGAGGGTTCTCATGTAGTGGCAAGGTGCACTTGCCTAGGGGTGTGGAGAGTTGTGTGGAGGAAGAAGAAGAAGAAGAAGAAATTAATGGAGGTTTATGAGGAGAGAGAAGAAGTTGGTAGAGTTTTAAAGAGGGTGGGATGTGGTGTGTTGTGGGTGGAGCATAGGCTAAGGTGTTCCAATACATATTAAACCAAACCAAACCAACCCAACCAATTAAAACCGGGCCAACCCAAGCCAATTAAAACCGGGCCATGTCAAAACCCAAAATATGAGAAATACCGAAATTCCACAAGTTGAGAAAAATAAAAATACATGCCAAAATCTAGATACGAGTATAAATACGAAATACGGAAAATACGGGAAATGAGGGTGACAATCTTGCCCAAACTTTGATTTATCCTGAAATTGATCAACTTAGATCGTGCCGGGACTAAATCTTCTTTTATATATTGTATTATTGGATTTCAATGCTATTGACACACGTGCCTTAAACTTTCGATTTTGATCATCTTTGGAATGGTAATCTTTCATAATTAATTCCTAGTTATCTTTACCAGTTTCATGTAGGATGGTAGACTGTCCCACACCTTAATGATTTGTTGCTTCCTTATCTTTCCAGCAGAACACCCTATATTGCTTGCATGTTGATACCATGGGACTGTTGATCTAAAATGACTAGTCCATCTAGATGAGACCTTCAACTGCTATGGTTGACCATGACTCTATATATTATTCTTCAAATTGTATGAGTTAAAAATTTCTTAGAGACTTTGATTGTGGGTGGTTGACCTAGAAGGAGTACGATCGACTTAAATTTCGAGGACGAAATTTTTCTAAGGGGGGTTGGATTGTAACACCCAGTTTCTGGAATGAGGATATTTTTGAAATTTTGTATTTATAATTATTATTTATTGATATTCATTTTATATTATGATTTTTGGTAATTTTTAATAATTTTTAAACTATTTAAAAATTGTTTTAAGTCATGGCTTGTGATTTTGAGGTCTTGCTAGTGTAACCCTCGAGACTGCATGACCTAGAGCCTAACCATGTCATTAGGATGATTTAATTATCATTTTTAGCCTAGGGATAATTTGGTCATTTTGACTTATTTGAATTATTTGATGATTTATTGAATTGGTGAATTCTAGTTGACCTTGACTTGTTGAGACCTAGTGGACTAGCCTAGAAGCTAACCCTAGCCATGGTGACCCTAGTCTAACCTAGGTTAAACTATTTTAGTCATTAGAAATTAGTTCTGGAATAGGAAGATTAAGTTTAAGTGGAATGGGTTCATGACTTATGACTTAACTCAATGACTTGTGATTTTTCCAATTCATGACTTATAAAATTGAGCCATAGGCCCATGACTTAAGCCCAAACCCCAACAAGCCCACCCATGGCAGCCAACCTAGGGTTTCCACCCCTATTTAATGCCTCTTCCATTTGTTCTTGCCTCTTTTATTAAATTTTCCAAGTTTTGAAGAAAGAGGTTTGTCCATTCTTCCCCCAACCCATAGATTATTAATTTTAAATCCTTTTCCACTCTAGTTTCTTGCATTAGAGCCTAATACTCTCCTATTTTCTGATTGTGGGGTTTAATCCCAGCTTTGGATCAATTTGGAGCTTTTGCCATCAAGAGGAAGAATCTCCCATTTGAAGCTTTTCCAAGCTTTTTGCACATATAGGTAAAACCCTTTAAATTGATTTAAATTTTGGTTTTCTTTGCATTTAGGGCTAGATCTAGGAGTCCCCTAGCTGTCCCCAAAATTTGGGTGGATTTTGTGTCCGTTTGGTGTCCGTATCGGACATGTGTCATAGTGGTTGTATAGGTGTTCGACGAAATGCCTCCACTACCAAAATACATGGATTACCGATGGATATTTTGGTAAAACAGCCGTCGGAAATAACCTCGTCGCTAAAACATATCCGTCGCTACTCCGTCGCTCAGCGACGACTTAGCGACGGAATACCGTCGGCGCATTTAAATATATATAGCGACGGATTACCGACTAGCTTTCGTCAAAACATGTATCAGGATATAGGGTTAGCGACGGAAAACTCCGTCGCTAAAGAGTCGGCAAAACCGTATCAGTGATTTTCTGATACGCAATATCCGTCGCTAATCCGTCGTAAATTTGTCGGTAAAAGCGTATCAGAGATTTTCCCATACGGCAGGTCGTCGTTATGCCGTCGCTAATCCGCCGAGGTGTACGACGGATTAGCGTCGTATTAGCGACAAAACATCCGTCGCTAACTGCAAAATTTATGGACATCAAACAGAACCAGGTCGACGGACATTCTGTCGCTAAACCGTCGCTCAATGTAAAATTCTCCAGGTAGCGACGGATATTACGTCGCCAATCCGTCGATACATTAAATTCCTACAGTTAGCGACGGATAGTCCGTCGGGACTTTGTCGCCAGTCCGCCGTAAGTTAGTCACCAATCCGTCGCGAAAGCTAAAATTTATGGACATCAAACAGCACCAGGTCGACGGATCGTCCGTCGCCAATCCGTCGCTTTATTGAAATGCTCCAGGTAGCGACAGTTTTTACGTCGCCACTCCGTCGCTAACCTCAGTTTCTCCAGTTAGCGACGGA
Organism: Iris pallida; assembly: GCA_029216955.1. Lineage (NCBI taxonomy): Eukaryota > Viridiplantae > Streptophyta > Magnoliopsida > Asparagales > Iridaceae > Iris > Iris pallida. Next base: position 2,086,387 of record JANAVB010007597.1, read on the forward strand.
CTATCCGTCGCTGAGTGGTCGCCAGTCCGTCGCTAACTTCTAATTTTTGAAAAAAAATACTGCAAACAGACTCTTTCCTGTTTATACAACACATCCAACACAATATCAAACATGCAAAATATCCATATACAACACCATATATCCATATCCAACACGAATATCCAACGTATCCAATATCCAACACCATATATCCATATGCAAAATATCCATATCCGACACCAATATCCAACGTATCCAATATCCAACAAAATATTACCAACACAATATATCCAATATCCAACATTAAATTATCCAAACATAAAAAAAATATCCGAACATACAATGTATCCAAATGTCTACAAAACCAACAACATAAACAAAATCAAACCCCGTCCGTCGGATCGTCTCGTGCTCGTGCCGCCGCATCCGCTTTGCGTATGTACTCCTCCACCGTGTGTGCCGGCACTTGGGACAAGACATGGTCTGGAAGCGCGCGTAGCTGCTCCGGCGATAACATGTCAAGGAGCGTCAAGATGGTGTTATCCGATACGATGCGGGCGTCCGCAGAGCGGTTAAACGAAAGCCGTCCGGGGGAAGAAGAACCAGGTCGATCCGAAGCACCGGCAGCAGCAGTGGACGGACCGGGAGCACCACCAGATGAACCGGGAGCACCACCAGACGGACCGGGAGCAGACGGACCGGAAGCAGACGGATAGCGCTCCAACATTATCGCCCGCAAATCTGACACCGCGGAGGTCAGAGTCGCAAGCTGCGCCCTCACATCGTCAACCGGGGGCGCTGGGAGAGGCGGAGGCGGTGGATATCTCGGGGACGGCTGCAATGAGGGCACCATGGAACCTAAGCCGTAGACGCGCCCTTTCCTAACGCCGCCGACGGATTCTACGAACACGTCATCGTAGCGAGCGGCCATAGAAGAGTGCGTCTGGATGGGCGTCGTTTCGCCGACATTCTCGGAAGGGGGCTCGATCTCAAGCCGACTAAGTGCCTCACGATATGCAGCCTATCCAATGAATGTGTTTATACTATAAGTTTTCCTAAGTTATAATCTAAATCCTATGTTTCCCTAAGTTATAGTCTGAATCCTAAGTTTATCTAATTAACTTAACAAAATTATATTTCTAACATAAATCTCATAAACGTAAGTACTTACATCAGTCTCCTCGGCCCTCGCGTTGACGAAGCTTCCGTCCTTCCGCCTCTTGTGCGTATGCACGAATACATCGTGAGCGGTGACCGTCTCCGCCTCTTTCCCCTGCTTCACCGCCCGTTGGGCCTGCATACGTAGAATTTAATTAACTTCGTATATTAACAGTACGAAATTAAATAATAGAATGAATTTGAATTTGCGCTATCTCACCAAATCTGCACGCGTCGATGCGTGGGGCCTTAATCCCCCCGTATGCAGACCCGCGGCCTGTCGATTAGCCTTAGCTTTCTCCGATTTTAGCTTGAACTGCGGAGTATCCATCTTCTCCAACATCTGCTCATAGTACTCCGACCGGATCAGTCCTTCCTCGTATGCGCCGTACGAAGGTCGTACACCGCATCCCGTATCTTCTTTCCGACGGCGGCTTTGTAGGTCCTGCGGATCGTCTCCTCGCGATGGGGGGCCACCAGAACGTCCTCTGACATACAAATTCAAATATCACGTAATAAAAAATTTAATGATTTAAAGAATAATTAATAATTCACCGACGGATTTATACCCTCATCTCGTCGAGCCAGACGTACTTCATGTCCTGAGGCACCTCAGAAAAATTGAGGTAGGGGCCATGGTAGTTATCCCGGATAATGCGCCCTAGAATCCGGGCAGCATCCCACGAAAAAAATCTATAAAGAAGTAACGACTGGATTATTAACTTGAATAAATGAAACAAATTTAATAAATTAACTTAAATTTATTTACGATTCACCAGCGGGCCATAGCTCTCGTCGGAACTCGCCCACCAGCCTCTCTGGTGGCGTCGGGGGATCCGCGGGTCCGCGCACGTACTCTCCGGTAACATGATGAAACTGAATCCTGGGGTACTCCGAGGCCCACCCTGCAGTAACTGCTGGGCCCCCTGCTGCATCTGCTGCTGTATCCGCTGGTACATCCGGTGGCGGAACGGATCCGCTAGCGAATAGAGTCACAGGCCTCGACGACGATGTCGGTGGCACCGAGGAAGAATGACGACGGGAAGAGCCTGTGTCCGGGCTCTCCAAGTCGGGATCGGAGGTCACATCCGGGGAATGCGGCTGGCGACCACGTCCGCTACCACCACGCCCACGCCCACGCCTACGACCACCACCACCACCGCCACCGCCGCTGCCACCGCCACGACCACGGCCAGCACCACCAGTACGGGTGCTCGCAACCATGCCCTGTAAATAGAACACATAAACAAAATACCGACAACATAGATTTATAAATGAATATAAAACTAAACATATCCATACCAGCAGCAGGGCGATGAGTGCCGCCCAGACGAGTAGGCCTAGGAGTGCCATCTGCAAAAAGAAACTCATACAATAATACGCAAATATCCCAAACTGAAATAAATATTACAATCAGAAGTGAAGTACGAATAAAAGCTAGATACACAAAATCTGATAAAATCACGCACCAATACAACAAAGTACAATTCTTGTAACTTTTGATGAAAGGGCATCTTGTGTTCCACTAGACTTGTAATTGTAAATCCAAATGTAATAGGGTAATTTAGGATTCGAGACTAGATATTGGGTGCTTCAAGATACAACTGAAATATAGCGATATTTAATCATCATCATCGTCCTCTTTCTCGGCCTCGGCCTCATCATCATCATCATCCTCATCGTCGAATTCATCTGTATCCTCATCCTCATCCTCATAAAGTTCTTCTTCTTCTTCTTCTTCTTCTTCAGTCTCAATACTTGGGACAAGACACCTCTTTCTCCCCTGGTTGACATCTAAGTCTTGTATATCAACCTCTTCCTCCCCTCTATTTTTATCAGCAAGTGGTATATCAACCTCTAATTCAACATCCATGTCACAAGACTGTTGTCCCAAGTATTGGGGCATTTCGATCTGGTCCTCTTGGTATGCTGGGTCTCCAACGTTGAATGTATTTCTAGATTTAATCTTGCATACTGTCCACCAGTCAAAGCGATCTCTACGACGCCTTGGGTAGCTTGTATAGTAGACTTGAACAGCCTGACTTGCTATCGCAAACGTGTCGGACCCTCTATACCTCCTGCGATGATTTATATCGACGAATCCAAATTGTTTATCGATTCTCCAACCGATATTTGGTGTCGTATCGAACCACTCACATTTGAACATAACAATATACATATCAAATGGGGCACTATATTATAATTCTACAATATCCCGAAGCAGTCCATAATAGTCAAAGTCCGGCTCGTCGTCATAGATTGTGCCTCTTATGCAAATACCAGAATCCTTCGTACTGAAGCCGTCATTGAGAAATTCGGCATTTATAGGATGTTGAGTTGTCTTAAACTTGAAGCCATTAACGACGTAGCCGGGCCAAGTCTTTGCATGCTTCTTCGGTCCCAATGACAAATAACGAATGCTCTCATTTGTGAGTGTACTTGGTTCAGCTAATAAAACCTGTAAACTTTAAATGTTTTAGTTGCATATATATATATTTAAATGGTAGCCGCACAGTTACTTACGTAATCTCGAAACCATGACGGAAAGGTAAAATCAACCTCTCTTTGAAGTCCCTCATCGGTAATATCGGGTGTCCTTATTTTGACTTCATCTCTAAATACATTGTTAGAGAGAATAAAAATTAGTGTAGTCACTTACCTCACCAAATTAGAGATTATAACGAGGTGTAGTCACTTACTTCTCCAAATCTCTCACTTCTTGTATGTCACAATTTAACAAGACATATCGGTGAGCGGCATCATACTCATCGTCACTCAACCACCGTTTCTTACTAGCCCCAATAGGCTTGCCCCTTAAATTGAATATACCTCATTCCTCAACGTCTTCGTCATTCCTTTGAGGTCTATTTTGATTTGTCTCAACATGAGTATCGAAATAAATGAAGCAAAAGTTTGACACCTCCTCGATAAGATATGCTTCGCATATCGAAGCCTCTATATGAGCCTTGTTGCCAACTTTCTTCTTTAGATGATGTAGATACCTAGAGAGACAAATTATCTTGAGAATTAACAATGAATTGTAAAATCCACTTAAATTATATCGATTTTTATTTACCTTTCAAAGGGGTACATCCATCGATAATGAACAGATGCACCGACACGGGCTTCGTATGCTAGATGAATCGGTAGATGCTCCATACTGTCGAAGAAACCCAGTGGAAATATTTTCTCTAACTTGCAAATTGTTAAGACAATCTTCTCCTCAAGTTGTATCATATGTTGCACCGTGAGCTTAGTTGAACAGATATCCCTGAAGAATGTAGACAGCTCGGCCAACGGAACCCATACAGCAGAAGGCAACAACTCTCTCAACGCAATGGGCAGTAATCTTTCCATAAACACGTGGCAGTCGTGACTCTTCATTCCTGTTAGCTTGCGTTCATTGAGATCAACGCATCTAGACAAATTCGACACATAGCCGTCGGGAAATCTTAAAGTAGATATCCACTTGCAGATTATTAATCTATCTTCCTTGCTCAATGCGTATGGCGTTATCGGCTTAGTTACTTGTCCACCAGCTCCCCTTTGTATCAAGTTTAGATTATGACGTTTGCATATCTCGGCCATGTCTTGTCTTGTTTTTGGATTGTCCTTCGTCTTTCCTTTAATATCCATAACGGTATTGAAGACATTATCGAACACATTCTTTTCGATATGCATGACATCAAGATTATGCCTAATAAGATTATCTTTTCAATAAGGCAAGTCCCAGAAGATACTCCGTTTGGTCCAGTTATGGCTTTGTCCGAACCCCTCGACACGATTGTTCGATGGATCTTCCGTTGCGGTGGGCAATTCCTTTACATCTTCCCAAATATCGTATCCCGACAATCTGGCAGGAGGTTCAGAAAATTCTTGTTTTCCATATCTGAACGCGTCCTTGTTCTTTCGCCAAGGATGTCTCGTTGGCAGAAATTGACGGTGACAGTCAAAGAAAAAAGTTTTTCCTCCATGTCTAAGGCGGAACGCCTTACTATTTTCCATACATATCGGACAAGACATGTTGCCGTGCGTACTCCATCCCGACAGCATACCGTATGCTGGAAAATTATTGATTGTCCACATGAGTGAAGCTCTCATCTGAAAGTTTTATTTTCTGGAAATATCATAGGTCGTGACGCCGATCTCCCACAACTGTTTCAGCTCATCCACCAACGGCTGTAAATATATATCGATGTTCTTTGTCGAATTTTTGGGACCGGGTATGATAGCTGTCAAGAACATATAAGGAGTCTTCATACACATCCATGGTGGCAGATTATAAGGGGTAAGAATGACCGGCCAGCATGAGTATTGAGATCCCGACTGTCCGAAAGGGGCGAAGCCATCAGAACATAGCGCCAGGCGTACATTTCTAGGCTCTGCAGCAAAATCTGGATGACACAAATCAAAATATTTCCACGCCTCCCCATCCGAAGGATGTGACAATTCTCCTTCGTCCTTTATGCGATCTTCACTGTGCCACGTCATGTGTTCTGCTGTATTCAGAGACATATACATCCTCTGTAAGCGCTTCGTGATCGACAAGTAATGCATATACTTGTAAGGACGTCGTTTTCTAGTTGACTTTCCTTTTCCCTGTACTGTCTTGTAACGATCCGCATTACAGAACCAACAACTTTCTAATACGCAATTCTCTTTGTAATACAACATGCATCCGTTACGACAGCAATCTATCTTCTCGTACCCCAGTCCCAGTTGTTGGACCATCATCTTTGACTTGTAGAAGTTTCTTGGGAGCTCTTTTGATTCCTTCGGTAACACCTTATTAGTTAATTGTGTGATCCGATCATAGCAAGCTTGTGGCAAGTTAAAATCAGACTTTATGTTCAACAACCGTATCGTCACTGACAGTGCGGAATGAGTCTCACAACCAGGATATAGAGGAGTATCTGCGTCCTTAAACATATCATAGAACTCCTTTGCCTCGGGATTAGGATCCTTCGGATCAAAATTAGGCCCTGCCGCAGCATGCACCATATCTCGTGCAAGGTTCTGCATGTCTCCATAATCCACAGAGCATCCGTCGTCTTCGAGGACATCCGTTGCAGCATTATCATCAAAAGCATAAGTACCAGCTTCTGCAGCCTGTCTTTCTGAATATAATTCACCTTGCGATGACCACAGGCCGTAATCACGTACGAAACCCTTACGGGTCAAATGATCTCTCACAGTCATCACTTCTTCGAAACGTCTATTGTGACAATTAACACATGGACACTTGATTTTGTTATCGTCCATGTACTGAGTTTTGCTCATGGCATACTTAAGAAATACTTCCACACCTGCCTGAAAATCGTCACTCACACCAATTCTGCTCTCGTGTTGTCGTTTGTACATCCATGTACGATCAACAAAGTAACGATTCATGCTCGATTTGATGTGAATATCTGTATCGTAAGACAAACTAAACATAAGAATTAATAGCCCGATATCGATACTCATATCGTAAGAAAAACTAAACTTGTGGATAACACGCTAGGCCTACGACGAGGCTACTTAGTATCACAATCTAACATAATTAGTATATAATCATGTAACTGGTAGATCCGCTAGCTAGTAAGCCGGATGTACTTAATATCAGAGAGTATCAGATTAGTATCAGTATATAGGTTAGGTAGACCGTATCAAACGCATATCGGAATAGTAGGCCGAATAGGAGGCCGAGATAGTCGAATGAGAAGAAGGGAAGAAAGGAGGAGCAGATGGGTCCAGAGCCATGGTGGAGGAGGAGAAGTAACATGAGAGCAGTTTCCGCCGTAACATCTCCTGGCTCTGCTGGCAACTGAAGTCCAGATGCTACAAAGGACGATCCTTCGCTGAAATCGACTACAACACCCATCAGTTCAAGTTCATTCCTATATGAGTATATTCCAATGCCATAGAGGAAGGTCAACAAACTGATGGCTTCTATGGCATTGGAATCTACTCATATAGGAATGAACTTGAACTGATGGGTGTTGTAGTCGATTTCAGCGAAGGATCGTCCTTTGTAGCATCTGGACTTCAGTTGCCAGCAGAGCCAGGAGATGTTACGGCGGAAACTGCTCTCATGTTACTTCTCCTCCTCCACCATGGCTCTGGACCCATCTGCTCCTCCCTTCTTCCCTTCTTCTCATTCGACTATCTCGGCCTCCTATTCGGCCTACTATTCTGATACCGATACTTTGAACCTTGATCTTAACCCAAACCTATATACTGATCGATACTAATCCGCTACGCCCGATACTAAGTATATACGGTCGATACTGATAGCGATAGTCCGATACCGATAGCGATAGTCCGATACCGATAGTTCGATCGATACCGATAGTTCGATACCGATAGCGATAGTCCGATACCGATAGCGATAGTTCGATACCGATAGCGATAGTCCGATACAGATACACATGGACCTACATATCTATATATCACTAGTAGCCATACTCCTCTACATACTACTCTACACTAGGATCTAGTAACCATATACTACTCTACACACTAGCTACGTAGTCATACTCTAAAATAAGGTAAACTAATTTACCCACACATTAAAACCAACCCAATCAAATCTTAGGCAAACTATTCATATGATATCAATCGAAATACAAATAGGTCAACTAGGCTAGTTCTAGGTCAAATTAGGAGTCCAAGTCAACTCTGTCAAAACTAACCTTAATTAGGCTAAAGTTCTACCTTAGCTAATCAAATATATATACTAGACTTCACGACGTGTGTCTGTGTATATATATATATATATATATATATATATATATATATATATATATATATATATATATATATATATATATATATATATATATATATATATATATTATTAATAAATTACTTAAAATTATGCCTATATATATATATATATGTCTGTGTGTGTGTGTATCCGTGTGTCTGTGTCTGTGTGTGTCTGTGTGTGTGTGTGTGTGTGTCCGTGTGTCCGTGTGTGTGTGTCTGTGTGTGTGTGTCCGTGTGTGTGTGTGTGTGTCCGTGTGTGTGTGTGTGTCTGTGGGAGAGGAGGAGGAGGACTCCTGAGCGGGGACTCCAGAGTCCCTCCTACGCCTCCCTGCCCCGACCCCCTCTCCCACCCCCCTGCCCCCCCTGCCCCGACCCCCCCTCCCCAACCCCTGCCCGACCCCCTCTCCCACCCCCCTGGCCCCCCCTGCCCCGACCCCCCCAACCCCTGCCCGACCCCCTCTCCAACCCCCCTGCCCCCCCTGCCCCGACCCCCCCCAACCCCTGCCCGACCCTCCCCCAACCCCTGCCCGACCCCCTCTCCCACCCCCTGCCCAGACCACCCCCTCACCCCTGCCCGACCCCCTCCCCGACCCCCCCTGCCCTCTCTCCCACCCCACCCTTGCCCCGACCACCCCACCCCCTACCCGAACCCCCCCTGCCCAGACCACCCCCCCACCCCTGCCCGACCCCCTCCCCGACCCCCCTGCCCCCGACCACCCCACTCTACCCTTGCCCCGACCACCCCACCCCGTACCCGAAACCCCCCTGCCCCACACCCTCTCCGACCACTACGATAGCCCCCCAACCCCCCAAATCGTAAAAGAGAGAGAGAGGGAGGGAGATAGAGAGAGAGAGGGGGGAGAGAGAGCATACCTTAGAGAGAGAGAGGGAGATCGCCGGTCGGAGAGAGGGAGATCGTTGGAGAGAGGGAGAGGGAAGAGAGAGAGTGTTTTGGGGGGGAATGAAAATTTCCTCCCTCCCCCCCCGTCGGTTCAATTTAAGTTAGGGTACAGAAATTAGCGACGAGAGTAGCGACGGATTATTCCGTCGCTAAGTCGTCAGTAAATCTCGCGCCAATATTTTAGGCTTTTGCCGAGTAGCGACAGATTATTCCGTCGCTAAGTCGTCAGTAAATCTCGCGCCAATATTTTAGGCTTTTGCCGCCAAAATATGCGACGTTCTAGCGACGGATATAAAACCGTCGCTACTTGGCCGACGACCTATCGACGGCGTAGCGACGGATATGGACATAAAAAATAAAAAAAATTGTCCACTGCTTTCCGTCGGTATTCCGTCACAAATCCGTCGATGATCCGACGGTAATAGCGACGGAAAATTTCCGTCGCTAAATGGCCGTCGCTAAAATACTGTAATTTGGTAGTGCTCTAAGGATTTTATTTTCGATTTTTGTGAAACTAATTATATGTATTTGTAGATCTAGATATGTATAATAACTTTTGTGAAGACTAAGCACAATTTTAGGGGATTTTCGTGTCCAAAATGGACACGCACCCCATGCACGAGGCACCGCACTGTGCCCGTGCAGTCCCCTGCTGTTCGGGCTTGACACAGGACACCACACGATACTATATGGCAGGAAATTTGGTAGACACGTGGGCCTAGTGTCTGACATCACCCCCAAGAAATTTCACGAGTCCTCGTCGACTGTGCGCGAAGATATCGAGGCTGTACTGATTTTACACAGTCACTACACACACGAAAATTTCTCTCTGATACGGCTTTAAAACTCGGACACGACACAACTTGGCCATGACTCAGGCACCTAGAACCATACCCCTATACCCCACGTACCCTCTGACATGTGCACGAGACCTCTAGTGTTGTGTGTTGTGTCCTAGGGCTCTCGACATGTGTGTAGAGGCTGTTGTGTGCACATGTACTGACACAGTATTCTTTTGCACATTTCAACACTCGTGTCCACCTCCTGGACACATGGACATGACCCTAAGGTCGACATATATATGTTAGACACTTGTGCACTTGGTAATTTAGTTTTCCTTGGATTTGGAGTTCGAAATGAACCTGAGAACTTAGGTTACTATTTTTTTTACTGATACTTCGAAAACAGGGTTAGTTCAACTGATTTTGGGTTGAGTGATAAACAGAGGTTGATTGATATGAAACTAAGATGTTTTGCATGTTAAACTGATGAGGTATATACCTGAGTTTAGATTCATTTCCGATTTTGTCTTCATGATTGATTGGGTTTCGATTTCAGTGATGTAGGTTTCAAAGGATTTCGAAGTTTATTGACCGATACATGTTGAGGTTGGTTTTCAACTGAGTTTTCAGTTATACTACCTAGGTTAGTTGTTTCTAAGATTGGGTTCATGTTTTGTTTTTAATTTGGGTTCGTTTTATGAAGGGGCTGAAAACTGAGATTCCTAAATGAAACCTAAGAATGTTAAACTATGGAGTGAGTTCCTATTGAACAATTAAATTGACAGTAGATAGGAAACTGGGTTTTCTATGAATTCCAAATGCTGTACATGTTCATAGCATGTTGCAATTGTGTTATGTTGTGTTGACTGGAATTTAGATTAAATGTTAGGAAATCTAGGATGTATTGAAATGGGATTTACAGGTTGTGGTGTGTACAGTGAGTTTTTAGAGTGAAAAACTGAAAAATCCCAATGTATGTAAACCTGAGAATATGTAGGTAAACCTGAGATACAAAACTGAGATTAAATGGAATGTTGAAAAGTGTTGTATGTTCCTGAGATTAACATTAACTGTGAACTGAAATCGAGTTCAGGTTTGGTTCAGTTGAATATGGGTTAGATTTTGTTGAGTTCAGTCATTTTTCCAGATTTATCAATGTATGTTGGCAATACATTATTGTAAACAAAAACATAGGTATACATGTATGTATTGTGGTTTGTGAGTTATGCCTATATGTGAGGCTATGGGAAGTATAGGCATAGATGGTATGTATGTATATGTTAGGTTGATTAGCTTGATGTAGGTTTATATATATGGATAGGTATTGAGGGTTCCTATGTGTATATATGTGTGTGTGCGTGTCATAACTTTTAGATTATATCTGTATATTGAGGTGGTGAGGTTAGATATAGGTAGATTATTTATGTGAGTGTATATATATTAGTTAATTGATATTCTATAATAGGTTTTGGTTTAAGACTTGAAATGGAAATTCATGAGTCTAGCTTGATATAGGGTTTGACTAGATAGTTAACCCTAGATGAGCCCTCAACCTAGATATATGTATGCATTGTTGAGTTTACCCCCTTCAAGTGTATACCTATTTATATGAGTTATATATATATATATTTTTTTTTTATTTTATATATATATATATATATATATATATATATATATATATATATATATATATATATAAATATATATATATATAATGATTTGATTTAGGGTTAACCTAATCTAGATAGACTTGACCATGACTAGAGTTGACCCAAATGTCTAGAGTTTGACCAAAACCCTAGATGTTGACTTGGTTGACTGAAGGTTGACCAAGGTTGACTCTTTAACCTAGATTGGACTAATTGACCTTATTTGACTAGACTGTTGACCAAAAGTCAATATTAAGTCTATATATGACCAATTGACCTAAGTTGACTAGAGTCTGACATAGTTGACTAAGATTGACCTAGTTGACCCTGTTGACTTTGACCCAAAGTTGACCAAGTTTGACTTTGACCTAGTTTGACCTAGAAATCATGTAGTTTGCATTGTAGCTTTTATTTTTCTTGTATTAAACGTGTCATAACCCATATTACTCTGTTTAGGACATTGTGACTCTGGTGCAGGCATCTGATATTATATTACTCTTTTCAGAGTAGCAGGCGAGTACATTCTCTGATAGTTCTCTCATTTAATTGTTAATTACTGTACTTCAGTTATAGTTAGTTTTATGTGATTCTCTGTTACAACACGTATGGATATTTCTGGATTCATGTATGCGACACATATACCTTACTTATCTGGCCTCTATTACTGAAATTACTGGAATCATTCCAGAATCTATTTCTGGAATCATCATATTTTGGCTGGACTCATCTCGATTCTCGTGTCGAATTCTGGATTCATTTGTATTGCGGGGCGAGGAAATACTTGAGTAAGACATGTAGACATACTCCAATCTGGAATCTTCCAACTGTAATCTACTGGAATCTACTGAAATGATAGCCATCTCACACCCGGCCAGGTGTGTGATGTGCCATATTACCTACAGCCGTTTACATGTCGATTTCGGTATTTTAAAACACACTGTTAGAATAGCTGGACTCACCTGGATTCTTGATCACTACCTAGGATCATCTTGTACTGGATTTATCTTGTATTAGATTCATCTCGTACTGGATTTATAGTAGTTTTATACTTGTTTTGCATTTACTTCTGGACTTATTATGTTACCTTAGTTCAGCTAGATTTATTTACAGTCTTCATTGCCATCATTTTTCTCTTATTTTAGTTACTTTACTTCCTTGTATCTTACTGCTTCTCTATACTATCACCTAAATATAAACTGCCATATTCATCAATAAAACTGTCTATAACTGCTTTATAGTTCTCTGTCATTATTTAGGTTTTTTTGATGAGTTGTACTCGTTCCTGTCCTGACTGGACCTGTTGAAATTTTACAGATGATTGCCCTGAGGACACGTGCCCTACATATTACTGTCCAGGAGATGGCTTAGCTACCTTTGGCCCCGACACTCAGGAGTGATCGAGATTTAGTTTAGTAGACTTGCATTTGTTTTTTCTATATAGAGCTTGTTGTATAGAATTGAGACTTGAGATGTATTGAGATTGTTCGAGATGTTGTTATTATTTCAGTAGTTTCTGTTGTCTTCAATTTTCTTAGTTATATTTTGGTGTTATCTTATCGTGCTTAGACTGTGATTGAATTACACCATATCTTATACTTGTCCTCCGTTCGGAGTTGATCATGATGAGTACATTATATACTGCATGAGTTGAGGGTTAGTTAGAGACTTAGAACAGCGTTCTACCGCCGACACTGCGGCATAGGCTGGGCGCTGTTACGTACTCGTACCCTCACAGTGGGTGCGGGTCATGACAAGTTGAGTTGTTGAATCTGTGTACAGTTAGAACACAAATGTTTGGGCCTAAGAATGGCTACAACATAGACGACGTGCTTTGGCACGAGATGTGGCGTCGATTCCCAAGTGTTGACATGTGAGTTGTATAAGTTGGGTTTGAGTTGTTCGAGTTTAAGTCAGGAATCGCCGCAAGGCAAGTTGGTTAAGTGACACTAAGTTCACAAGTCTCGATTGGGTCAGTTGGTGAACAAAGTAGCAAGGGCCACGAGGCGGCGATATGGTTAAGTCTCACTGAGTTGCGAGACATGGCCTCAGCAAGGGTTTGTCGCACGGTCACACAAAAATGGAGTCTATCGTATAGTTGCGTCTCTGATTTGGGCCGTAAGACAAACACGACTTGATAGGTTAACGTTGTTGGCACGAGAAGGGTCTAGAGGTGAAGTATGAGTTAACGTTGTTGTTACAAGCACGGGATGGTCTAGAGACACGAAATAGGCCAAGACGTCGGTCCTAAAATAATCCTAAGGTAAGAGTAGAAAGACAATCAAAAGGGTTATGTTGCACAAAGTAAATGAACGTGTCGGTTTTGTATGGGTGGGCAAGGAGCTCATTCCACCAGTATAGTTGAGTACTGACACCCACATAGTTTTTATGTGCAGGAACAGGTAGAAGCTCGTGGCACGGAGCTTGCTTGGATGTATCGAGGTACGGAGTTCCTTGGCGATTCGAAGCGTACGGCCGCATGGAGTCAAGACTTATACGGGACATAATGTATGGACGTCGCCTTCCAAAGCATCCGCTGGCTCAATACATGTATTGAGAGATGAGAGAGAGCTGAGTGACTTGCAATGTGAGATGAATGAGCTTGAGTGAGATGAGTGAGCTTGAGTGAGCTGAGAGATTTGTAATCTTGGCCTTGCGCCCCATTGTAACCTTTATGTCAATATCAATTAAAGAGTGTTTTGCAATGACTTGTGTTTTGTTCTAAATTTCTGCTGCTATTATTCAATATCTCTGCTTGGGACTTCTGTGCGACAACCCCGTCGCAGCCGCTGAAATCGGTCGTTATGGAACCCGCCTTGCACGAGCGCAATCTAGGCTCGTGCGGAATCATGCCTTAGCGAGGACGATCGCTTCTATGGGAGCGGGGTGTGACATGGGCGGCGCAGGCCGTTGGATTGGTGGTACATATTGCCTGGACAGTATTCCGTGAGAGATTTCGGACCAAGTACTTTGACGTTGTAGCTCGGTATGATCTACAGACGAGGTTCACTAATTTGAAGCAGATTGGCAGGATGGTCGATGGATATGCGGCCGAGTTTTCCAGGCTTAGTCAGTTTGCTTCCACCTTGGTGGCGACCGAATTCGACAGAGCTCAGCGGTTCCAACAGGGACTCCACCGGGAGATTTTACTGGTGGTGGAGCAGTTTGAGCATCAAACTTTCGATGTAGTGTTGAGAGCAGCTAGGAGGCATGAGTATACCTCCCAGAGGATTGTGGACCGGACCGGAAGTAGGAAGCGGTCTCACGGCCAGATGAACCAGTCTTCAGTACCAGCCCCAGCAGCTAGGGCTTTGACCGTTAGAGCTCCGAGGCGGGCGGCTTCCGTTACGTCAGTTCAGCATTCGACCCCGGCATATCCCAGCAGAAGCAGCAGAAGCAGTCTTCCGTAATGGGTTGTACTCATTTTGGGAAGCCAGGACATGCGGTGTCAGAATGTCGCAGAGCTTGTGCTTGGTTTGTGGGGCACCGGACCACAGGGTTGGGAACTGCCCGAATAGGGTGAGTTCATCTTTTTCAACCTTTTCTAGTCCCTCGGTTAGGGGGCCAGCCCAAGTACCAGTCCAGCAGCAATAATAGTACCCATTTTTTAGGCCCTTGCTGCCTCAGGCCTAAGCATTTCAGCAGCAGAACCCCCAGCAGTATGCACAAGTCCAAGCTCAGATCCAGAACCGCCAGAGAGGTTTCCAGCAGAGGGGACCAGCACCCAGAGGGCAAGGTCAAGTGATGGCTTTAACCGTGGAAGAGGACTTAGCATCAGGTGAGGTGGTGGCATGTACTATTCTCGTCAACTCCTTTCCAGCATCAGCGTTGTTTGATTCTGGTACATCGCATTTATTTATATCTGCACGATTTGCGACACGGATAGGACTAGAACCCGAGTCATTATCAGTAAGGCTCAATATACTTACTGGTAACGGACTTGTGGGAGTAGATAGAGTGTTTTCCTCGTGTCGGATTGTAGTTAGCGGTAGTGAGTTTTCCGCTAGGTTGATAGAATTCTCGATGGCCGATTATGACGTGGTCTTAGGGATAGATTGGTTGAGGGACCAGTATGCTAGAATAGATTGCCATACCGACAAGATTATTTTTAGTATTTCTGGTGAGCCAGAGTTTTCATTTTTTCGAGGCGGAGTAGAACCTTCACCTCTAGTATTTCGGATGGCAGTTGCAGCGGCAGTTCGATTTCCCAGAGTTATAGAAGAGTTTCCCAATGTTTTCCCCGAGGAGCTTCCAGGTATGCCACCAGAGAGAGAGATCGAGTTCACCATAGACTTGATCCTCGGAACAGCACCAGTATCAGAGAGAGTCTACCGGATGGCACCATCAGAATTGGAGATCTTGTATAAGATGATTGAAGAACTCAGGACTAAGGGATTCATCCGTACTAGTGGATCACCTTGGGGAGCCCGGATGCTTCTTGTAAAAAAGAACGATGGTACATCCAGATTATCTGTTGACTATCGTACCTTGAACTCAGTGACAATCAAGAACCGATACCCTCTCCCAAGGATAGATGACTTGTTTGATCAACTCAAGGAGGCGTCCGTATTTTTGAAGATTGACTTGCGGTCAGGATACCACCAGATCAGAGTCAGAGAGCAGGACATTCCAAAGACGACATTTAGATCCAGGAATGGGCATTAGGAGTTCCTTGTTATGTCCTTTGGAGTAACCAATGTGCCGGCTGTATTCATGGATCTCATGAATCGTATCTTCATGCCTTATTTGGATCAGTTCGTGATTGTGTTCATAGACGACATCCTGGTCTACAGCAAGAGTAAAGCGGAGCACGAGCAACATCTCAGAATTGTCCTCCAAATTCTTCGAGAACACCAGTTGTATGCGAAGTTCAGTAAATGCGAGTTCTGGCTCGATCGCATTTCATACTTGGGTCATATCATCACCAGAGGTGGAGTAGAAGTGGATCTCCAGAAGATCGTGGCTATTGAGACATGGCCGGTACCCAGCACAGATGCAGAAGTTTACAATTTTTTTGGCTTGGCCGGCTACTACCAGCGATTTGTTTCAGACTTCGTACGGATTTTAGCACCTATGACCTAGTTGACCCGCATGGATGTGCAGTTTGCTTGGACAGCAGAATGTCAAGATTTTTTTAAGAAGTTGAAGCGAGGCTTGATGACGGCACCCATTCTCACACTTCCAGATGGGACCGGAGGATTCTCAGTGTATTGTGATGCTTCATGGAGAGGTTTAGGATGTATTTTGATGCAGCATGGGAAGGTAATAGCTTATGCGTAATGTCAACTTCGTGATCATGAGAGGAATTACCCGACCCACGACTTGGAGCTGGCAGCAGTAGTGTTTGCACTTAAGCTTTGGAGACACTACTTGTACGGAGATAGGGTAGAGATTTTTATCGACCACAAGAGCCTGAAGTATGTGTTTACTCATAAGGATCTTAACATGCTTCAGAGGAGATGGCTAGAGCTACTTGTGAATTATAACATCAACCTTCAGTATCATCCTGGGAAGGCCAACGTTGTTGCAGATGCATTGAGTAGAAGAGCCGGAGTTTATTTTCTAACAGCACAACCAGAGTTGTTAGCAGATCTTCAGAAGATGGGTATAAAAGTTGTCCTTCCTACCAATGTGGCATTGATAGCCAGTATACAAGTTCAGTCCAGTATAGTTGAGAGGATCAAGTTAGCTCAGTCAACAGATTCTAAGCTTCAGCGGCTTAGGACAGAATGTGTAGCAGGACGAAGACCAGAGTTATGTATCCATGAGGACGGTACACTTCGACATGGAAGGCATCTTTATGTACCTAGTAGTGATATCAGACAGGAGATCATGACAGAAGCTCATAGTTCTCAGTATTCGATTCATTCGGGCGGTACGAAGATGTATCGTGATATCCGACAGTATTTTTGGTAGAATGGCATGAAGAAGGAGATAGTTCGGTTTGTCTCTCGATGTTTAGTTTACCAACAAATTAAAGCTGGACATCAGAGACCGGCTGGACTTCTTCAACCCTTATCGATCCCAGAATGGAAATAAGAGCACATTACCATGGATTTTGTAACTGGATTACCTAGATCCCTAGCTGGGAGAGATGCTATCTGGGTTATAGTCGATAGACTCACCAAGGTAGCTCATTTTCTTCCTTTCAGGATTGGTCAGTCGACGGATCAGCTTGCAGAGATGTACCTCAGGCAGATAATCAGGTTGCATGGAGTACCAGTCAGTATTGTATCCGACAGAGATTCAAGATTCACATCGCACTTTTGGCGGAGTCTTCAAAAAAGTTTGGGGACTCGTCTCAAGTTTAGTTCAGCTTATCATCCGCAGACAGATGGTCAGTCAGAACGCACGATCCAGACTCTTGAAGATATATTGTGGTCATGTACACTCGACTTCGGTGGTTCGTGGAAAGATCACCTGTACCTCGTGAAGTTCTCCTATAACAACAGTTTCTAGGCCAGTATCCAGATGGCACCCGTTGAGGCCTTGTATGACAGAAAGTACAGATCTCCATTAGCATGGGATGATATAGGCGAGAGGCAGATGCTTGGTCCAGAGATGATCACACGGACTATTAAGGTGGTCAGGCTAGTCAGAGATCATCTTCGAGTTGCACAAGATCGCCAGCGTCATCGGGCCGATTCTCATCGGCGTCCCCTTAAATTTTCTGTCGACGACCATGTATTTCTTAGGATCTCGCCTACCCGTGGCGTCATTCATTTCGACGTACGGGGAAAGCTTAGTCCTAGGTATATAGGGCCATTCGACATTCTGGAGCGAGTAGATGATGTGTCCTATCGTCTCGCTCTTCTACCGTCGTTACGTGAGGTGCATGATGTCTTTTATGTATCTTAATTGTGACGGTATATCCCGAATCCGAGTCATGTCCTTGATCATTCGGAATTGGTTGTTCGTGCCAACCTTTCATACGAGGAGAGTTCCATATCCATATTAGACCGAAGAGAGAAGATACTCAAGAACAAGACTATCAAGTTAGTCTGTGTTGCTTGGGGTCATCACTCTTTGGGTGAGTCAACGTGGAAGCGTGAGGATGATATCCGATCGCGATATCCCGACCTGTTTGACTCGTAAGGTATAATGTCTTCTTATGCCTTATGCCTTCAACTTCATTGCTTGCATGAATGATTGCTTGATTGATAGCCTAGTTATAACTTGCCTGTGATTAGTATAACTTGCTCGACATCTCTAGCCTCTTGATTAAATTCTGAGAACAGAATTCTTTTAAGGTGGGTAGAGTTGTCACCCTCGGATTTCGTTATACGTATTTTGGTATACGTGTACGTATCTCGGACTCGTATTTCGACTTGTCCTGGCTGGCTAGTCTTGGGGTTTTTTGCATTAGCATGGGTTAATTAGCATTTCATGGTTCATGTGGTCTATTTTGGCTTTAGTATGCATCGGGTTCGGTTGGGTTCGGCTTCGTTTGGCTCGGTTTGGGTTAGTATGCAAACCCCTACCTACCACCATCTATCATTTATTAACCCAACAACCCTTCTCTCTTCTCATTCATTTCTCATTAACTCCTCTTCTTCTTCCTCATTTCCTACCCCACCGAACACCCACAGTAGGCAAGTGCACCTTGCTTCCACTTGAGGACCCATTTTTATGGTTTCATTAGCTTCTTCTCGTGGCCTCAGAATAGTTTAAAACTTGGCATTTTTCACTTGGATGCATGGATTTTCGTAGATCTAGATTTTAGCATATTTTTGAATCCTCATGGTTTCGATTAACTTGGTTGTTTTCGGAGATTGACAGTTCTATGTAGTAGGAATTTCGATTTTACGTGAGTTTGGCTTTTGAATGGTTGGATTTCATCAAGTTTTGGCCGAGATGGGATTTCTTGAGTTTCTTGAGTCCCATGGTTGCATGTCTCGGCCCTGGGGAGAAGACGAAGCCTTTACGCACACATGTTTACGTGCCCGCGTAGTGTTTTCCTTTTACGCACATGTGTTTACGTGCTCGCGTAGTGTTTTTCCTTTACGCCCACGTCTTTTACGTGCCAGTGTAGTGTTTTCCCTTTACGCACGCGTGCTTACGTACCAGCGTAATCTGTTCTACGCTGAGTTGATTCGAAGTCTATGCAGGGGCTACTCTCGCTCGCGTGGAGTGCCCGCTCGCGTAGAGTCTCGCTCGAACCGAACAATTAGAGTACGGCAATCTACAGAAAAGTTGGCAGAGTTGTATATGCAGCAGATAGTCAGGCAGCATGGGGTCCCTGTCAGTATTGTATCAGATAGAGATGCCCGTTTTACATCATATTTTTGGAAGAGTTTACATTATAGTCTGGGTACCAAGTTAAGATTTAGTACAGCTTACCACCCACAGACGGACGGGCAATCAGAAAGAATAATCCAGACTTTAGAAGATATGTTACGAGCTTGTACCCTAGATTTTAGAGGGTCTTGGAAGAGTCACCTGCACTTAGTCGAATTTTCATACAACAACAATTATCAAGCCAGTATCCAGATGGCGCCATTTGAAGCACTATACGGCAAGAAGTATAGGTTGCCACTGGCATGGGATGATATCGAGAAGAGGAAGATGTTAGGCCCAGAGATGATTGTTCAGACGGTTGAAGTGGTTAAGGGGATTAGGGAGCGACTTCGAGTTGTGCAAGATCGGCATCGTCATTGGGCAGACCAGCATCGTAGGCTGCTAAAATTTTCTGTTGGGGACCACGTGTTCTTGAGAATTTCACCTACTTGTGGGGTCATTAGATTTGGCATTCGCGGGACGTTGAGTCCGCGATACGTAGGCCCATTTGTTGTACTTGATAGGGTAGGCGATGTTGCTTATCGTTTATCCCTTTCACCTTCGTTACGAGAGGTGCATGATATGTTTTATGTGTCTCAGTTGCGTAGGTATGTATCAGACCCAAGCCATATCCTCGATCATTCTGAGCTGGTTATTGGTACCAACCTATCTTACGAGGAGCAACATGTGTCCATTTTGGACCGAAGGAAGAAGATACTCAAGAACCGAATAATTAGCCTTGTCCGTGTTGCTTGGGGTCATCACTCCTTAGGAGAGTCAACGTGAGAACGTGAGGATGCTATCCAATCACGGTATCCGTACCTACTTGACTCACAAGGTATATTTCTTTCCGTGTACCTTGATTGCCTTGATTCCTCATGTTTATCACCCTATGAGTAAAAATTGCTAGATGTCGTCGATTGATAAATATAGATATATTACTTGCTATTGATATTGTAAGATAACTGCTTGCTCGCTAAAATTGCTTGTACTTGGATTAGTTTAGTTCTGATGTTTCTATCCTGCTTGGATTTGAAATTTCGAGGACGGAATTTTTCTAAGGAGGGTAGAGATGTCACTCTCCATTCCCAGAATGCATATTTTTAATACGTGTACTGCTTGAATGTATTTATTTAATATTTATTATTCATTTGTTCTGTATTTAATTTTCTTTAATTTCACGCTAATTATTTTTTTGTATTTTATTTTCTGCTTTTGCTTTGTCTTGGGTTCGGCTTGGGTTGGTTTATTTTGGTTTAGGATGGTTCATCATGAACCCAACCAACCCCCTACCTACCATCATCTCCATTTAAAGCCCAACCCTTTCTCTCTCTTCATTACTTCTCTTTTTCTCATTTACTCTTATTCTTCCTCATAACTCTCTCCACCTACCAAGAGCTTAGGCAAGTACATCTTGCTTCCACATGAGAACCCATTTTTATGGTTCATTTATCTTCCTCTCGTGATTCTAAGATAGTTTAGAACTTGACATTTTCCATTTTGAAAGTTTTATTTTTGTAGATCTAGAAATTCGTCATTTTCGGATTTTAGGGGTTTTGATCTATCAAACTTCCTTAAATTCGAGTTTTGATCCTTCTTAGTTGTTGAGATTTGTGTTTTACCCCATTTTTTGATCTCTGGAAGTCCCATTTTAGGCTTAGATTGAGGTTTCACGGAAATTTGGAGTGCTGGAGGTTCTCTACGCCCACATTTATACGTGCCCGCGTAATATCAAGCTCTACGCCCACGTTTATACGTGCCCGCGTAATATCAAGCTCTACGCCCACGATTCACTCGTGTCAGCGTGAATCTGGATTACGCAAGTGTACTCTGGCTTGGCGTATTTCCTTTACGCGTACAATGTTTTACGCGTAATGTTATTTCCTTTACGCGTATTCATTCACGCGTAACGTTATTCTTTCACGAGTAATGCTATTCTTTTTGCGTATTCATTCACGCGTAACATCACTCCTCTACGCTATTTCTTTTACGCGTGCAAGTTTACGCGCAATGTTATTCTTTTACGCATACAAGTTTACGCGCAATGTTATTCTTTTACGCGTACAAGTTTACGCGCAATGTTATTCTTTTACGCGTACAAGTTTACGCGTAATATTATTTCTTTATGCGTACTAGTTCATACGTAACATTACTTCCTTTAACATGCTCATTTACGCGTAATGTTATCCCTTTACGCGTAACTCCATTTTACGCGTACTTCCTTGGGCGTACTCCTTGGGCGCCTGGCACCCCTTATTATATCCTTACGTCTTTTGGCCTGAACTCGTTATAATCGTGATACGTTAATATTTTTAATACCTATTGTTGTGTGGAATGTGCCCTGTGTCTTGATTGATTTATGGATGCCCAGAATGACTGGAACTTAACCCTGAGGGTTATAGACTCGACCATACTAAATGCTAGTTGACTTTTATGCCCTATCACGAAATGACATTGATTGTTACCTCGACTAATGATTGATCATATGTTTCTAGTTGGAACTAAGAGACTGGCTAGTCGTCTTATTAAAATTGAATGAGACACGTTCATATTAAACATGAACCATTGCAATCGACTAGCTGATCCTGAACATTGGCATATGGACACGTGCAGACTTCAACTTGTTTCTATAAAAGCAGCATGTGTACCTTACAGTCAAGGCATAATTATTTCGTGGCTAGGTTGATTGTTGCATTACGCTATGTAAGACCTACAACCTAGCCGCACGGGCATCGTTGTAGAGTTGTGCATATCATACCCTGTACGGAAGTACTCATTCTGAATGACCATGATCCACTGTATGAGATTTCAATTAACATAGGATCTACTAAGTTAAATAAAATAATGATTGCATGGAGAGAATGGATTCCCGAGTTCTTACATGGCAGCCATTTTGGGACAATTAGTGCCCCGACATGCCGGCTGGTTCCCACAGATACTGCAAATCTGCCACACGGACAGGGAGTGGTATCTACTTATACTGTTACATATATTAATGACGGGCTTCCCGCTGGAACTCGTCTAATTCATGATTGGCGCAATTGATTATTGGATAGACTAGCCTTGCTTGTACATAGTAAGAACTGAGGAATCCCTTATTGCATATTTCCAGGGCAACTTGGAACTTACAGTTAGCAAGCCGTAGTAGTTGTATTGCTATTTAAATTAATTTGTTTGTGTACTGTACCTACTTCGTTAACTACTAAGATGATCAGAATGTCAGGACATGACGGGTCAACTTCTGTCCTTGTTTGGTTGGGAAGTTGGTTTGAAGTGTCGTGATGTTGTGTGATTCCCAGTAGCAAGCGGAGACTTATTTATTATATTCTTAACTCTTACCACTGGTTTTTTTCTCATGTCGTGCTTCCTTGTGGTACTTGCTATTAGAGGTCTAACCTTTCTGGTTTTGTATGGCCAGATTTAGAACCAGTTCCCGAGGACTCAACTTAATTCTACCTCTAAGATGGTCAATACTAGAGGGATGATCGCAGGAGGACACGAGGGGGTTTCTTACTTCCCTGCTCGTTTTGCTACTTACTTTATATTTTACCTCTTGGCACCGACATGTTAGTCGGATAGTCTTGCATTTACTTATTACTTAATTGTAACTAAGTCAGACTGCAGCTGATAACGATTGTGTATACCTTGTTATATCATCTGGCTATATTTTATAAAGCCAGACCTCAAAAACATTTCGACTGAGCGTTTGGGACGCCTTACTGCTTTATCTTACATGTTCTCTATTACTGCTTCTTGATTGAATAATTGAGACAATAGATATTGAGTAACCCTAGTGAGACTTTCATGTAGTATGCATCCCCTCGTCTTTTAGACAGCATTGATCGTATTATACGGTATTCATCTACCCGTAATACGTAACTGGCTGAGTCACTCCTCCGCTCTCCGGTGTTCTGGTTCTGGGGCGTGACACACCTTTTGTCATGAACTTGATAATCACGAATTGGTACACGATATGGTATAACAAGTAATTTGATGTGACATGACATGGCATGATATGACAAGTAAGCCTGATAGGAACTACTGAATGCTATTACGACGGCTAGCAAGACATGACAAGAATGAATGGCCTGGACACCGTGGACGATTGTGTTTGTACAAATGAACCAGTATTGTCTTACATCATGTCTAGGACATGGACCCCTGAGTACCACGATCAGGGGTACCTACTGAAACTGATTAAGGCTAAATAACTAGAATAATGCAGTAGTCATGAAGAGATTTTCCAGCTACAGGAAATCCCGTTATCTGGGCGCTCCATCATAGGATTTGTAGCCTGCCGTCGAGTAGGGCACATTTTTAGCACACTGTCATGTGTTGCACCCTCCAAGCTACTTAAGGGTACATGTGTTTCTTGGACTATGTACCCACATGAACTCAACCCCTAATGTCGTCTGGATAACATGGATGGCCTACAGGGCTTGTGGCTGTTGGAACATCTCATTGCATCTTGCTAGTAACTAGGCCTGTGATAACCTTAGTTAGATAAAGTATCAAGCCATACTTATTGCTTGGCCATGAATGTTGGATGGAGTCTAACCAGTCCAAGCCTTGTCTTGTTCCAATACCTGGCTACTTCGGAACATGATTGCTTATGCTTACCTTATCAATATCTGATCGGAATAATTTCTCATTCTCTTGATATTTATTGCCCTATTTAGATTTTATGTCTTATTATTACTTTCTTATTTTATGTTCTGAAATGCTGGTTTTAGTTCTTAAGTGAAGCCTCCTTTGTGGCACTTGCTCTTTCTGGGATCTGATCCAGCTGGTTTTGCATGGCCAGATACCGGAGTAGCTCCAGAGGATCTTTCTACCTTCCAGCCAGATGGTGACCACCAGGCGTAACCCTGGCAACGAGTGGGTTTTATTTTTTGCTCTTCCACTCTATTGTAAAAGTATTCTTTTGAGGCGTTTAGCCGACGAGCACGTGTTAGCTCGATTGCACTTTACTTACTGTCCGCCTACGGGATATAGCATGATTAACAAATCCTAGGGTTGATCATGTATGACTGAAACTCTTGCTAGTCTTCACATTTTGTATGACTATCTTCATGATCATCCAAATATGTGATGTATGGATGCCTTACTATTGTATATTTAGTGCTCTGATATCTTGTAACTGCTATTACTTGCTTGAGATTGAGACAATAGGCATGTTCATGACCATAAGAGACTGATGGCTTGTAGTTAAACCCTCATGTATCTAGACAGCCGTGACCGTATAACGAGGTGGGTTGCACTTTAATATACGTAGTTGGCTGTGTCCGCCTCCGCTCTCCAGTATTCTGGTTCTAGGGCGTGATAAACACAACCTGTTCCGATTTCTTGGGCCGACTTATGCAAGCCATCTAGGGTCCAAGAGGAAACAGATTTGCAATACATTGAGCCAAGTACAGTAAACAGAAAAAGAGTTGTCGAGATAACAAACGATGACATCCAAGAAACGAAGGAGTACGGGAAGAACATGCTCATCCTGTACGTCATGGGGAACAGACCGTACTATAGACAACTGCACGGGTATGCGTTACGGGAATGGAGACCCAAAGGGGAGATGGAGATATACTCAAGAGAGAACGGATTCTATTTCATCAAGTTCACTCTGGAGGAGGACATGTCGAGGATACTTGAAGGGGGTTCGTGGACATTTGGTGGAAGATTGATATTCTTGAAGAGATGGCGGCCAGAGTCAAACTTCGAGAAGGATAGACTGACGTCAGTCCCCATATGTATTCGTCTACCGTGGCTATCTCCACTACTCTTGAGTATCCCCTCGATCATAAAAATTGCTAGTATGGTCGGCAACCCCATACGGATGGATATACCTACAGCATGTAGGCATAGACTCTCCTTCGCCCGAGTCTTCGTGGTGATCACAGTTAGAGATATCCTTCCTAGGAAGGTCGACATTGTTCTACCAAACGGAGAATGGCTCGAACAAGAAGTTGGTTATGAATGGGTTTCGCCCTCCTGTGTAGGTTGCAAATGTTTTGGACACACTAAAGTCCAATGCAACTCCCCAACTGTGAAAAAGGAAGGGGAGTTGGAGAAGTGCGAAACAGGGGGAATTGACGGGATGCAGAAGGCAATCAGAGTAGAGAAACTCCTCCTACTATACAGGAGGTCAATCCACAGGAACCACACATAGCCAATGAAGAGGAGATGATGGACGGGCAAGGGTTTATGCAACCCTCGATCCTTAGAAAGCGTAAGAAAAGCGAGGCCAGATACTTGACGGCAACCGACAACCTAGCGTTGGTCACATACGGGGATGATAGGAGGGATAGATGGTCGTCGCAACCACCCAATGACCAAACCAGACGAGAATATAAGCAGTAGTCAGATTCAGAAAATCCAGATGAGAGGGCGAAGAAGAAGGTAGCGGCTACTACTCTCCGTGAAGGGCATCATTTCGAGTGCGTGGATCAGAAAAATGATGAAAGATGTTCCTCGACTGGCCAGTTTGAGTTAACAATGGAGAATCCTGCGTGGAACCGCCACTTGGTGGAGGTGGGTATATCCAAGATCCCCCCAACGGAGAATATTCATGCACACATGAATCATGCTGCCCCCCCCCCAACTCGTCCATGGGAGAGCCGCGGGATGCAAAATGACGAACACCACCTCTGTTGATCAATATCGATACTTACATGGAACGTGCGGGGCGCTAATTCAAATGGAAGATGGATGGAGATCCTTAATATGGTGCATAAACACAAAAGTACGATAGTTGCAATTCTTGAAATCAAGATCAAGACGGTGGAACGACTGAATACGAGGACGCCAGCATATTAGAAGAGCGCTCACAACCTGGATGCGGGGGGTGTGGCACGCATATGGCTCATGTGGGACACCCGAGTCTGGAGTAGTCAGGTACATTTCCTCTCTGATCAACTCCTAGTTATGATTCTAACAAATAAAGGAGGCCTCAAAGTAGCCACAGGTGCGGTATATGGTCATAATGACCGTAGAAGAAGATTTCAGTTATGGAAGGATCTGGTTAGAGTAGCGGCAGAAATCGCCGATAATCTACCATTAGTATGTTGCGACGATTTCAATGCCATGCTGACTGAGAGCGAGAAACTTGGGGGAAGACAGGTGCCTAGCCCAATCCTAGCCGACTTCCAGGATTGCCTTCTCAGTTCTATCCTTGTGTGCATGGAGCGTATAGGTAATATTTGGTCCTGGAACAATAGCTCCATCAACAACAGGATGGTATGCCAGCTAGATCGGGCCCTATGCAACAACAAGTGGTTAGAGATGTTCCCATTTGTCCGAGCAGAAGGACTCCAGTGCGATACAAGCGACCACACTCCTATCCTCATCCGACTTATAGCTGAAACCTCCATGCGCGGAAGTCCGTTCAGATTTAATAATGCATGGCCTTCAATTAAAGGCTACGAGAGAGCTATTGAAGCTGCTTTTACTCCTCACATTGAGGGAAATCAGCAATACTGTCTGCTTCAAAGACTTAAGTTCGCGAAGAAAGCTCTAAAGACCTAGAACAAATCCCGTCCCCCATCGGACCTTCACAAAGCCGAGGAAGAGCTCCAAAAAATACAAACAGAGGTTCAAAAAGATACTATGAACACGGTTTTAGCAGGTAAAGAAATATCACTTTAAGAAGTAGTCCGAAAATGAGGTTTCAAGAAGAAATTCACCTTCAACAACGGGCAAAATGCTCATGGCTTAAGGACGGCGACCGATGCACCAAGTTTTTCCATGCAACTGTTCGAGCCCGCAAGCATAGAAATACAATGTCGTCACTGCTGGACATAAATGGGAACATCACTACTAATGATCGGGTCATGGCAAAGAAGGTTATTGAATTCTACACAAAACTCTATAATCATAATGATTATATAATTAACTTCCCTAATACAACCTGTAAACGTATAGTTACTGGCGAGGGAAATAATATTCTGAAGAAGGAGGTATCTATGGAGGAGGTCGAGGCGATTATAAAGAATGTGGACCCCAACAAGTCTCCAGGACCCGATGGCTTCAACGCCGCTTTCTTCAAGCACCACTGGGAAAGTTTAAATAACCAAGTTTTACAGGTAGTTCGGGATTTCTTTAAAACTGGTCGTCTTCTTTGCGAAATGAATCATACATTTCTGACATTAATCCCGAAGAAGGAAGGTGCCACCGCTCTGGAAGACTTTCGCCCGATCGTATGCTGCAATATGGTATACAAGATTATTACTCAAGTTATGTGCTCTAGAATGTAGGTGATCCTCAAGGAGCAGATTTCTCATAATCAATCGGCCTTTATCAAAGGAAGATCCATCGCAGAAAATTGCTTGCTGGCCCATGAATTAGTTTGGGACTTTAACAAAGCTGGTGGTCAGAAAAGTTGTAAAAAGCTCGATATCAGAAAAGCTTGCAATATGGTCAACAGAGAATTTGTGTGCCATATTCTATCCAGTACGGGATTCTAGAACTGGTGGGTCGAGCGAATCAGAGAATGCATATCTACTCCCACGTTTCCAATCCTGCTTAAAGGTCAATCGTGTGGATATTTTGGCAGTAAAAGGGGGCTTCGCCAATGAGACCCTCTCTTCCCATATCTCTTTACCATCGTGATGGAATACTTTACTTGCATGATGGACATGGCGACGCACTAGAAATGCATCATGCCAATCTATCGAAATGTTAAGCCAATTGTCTCATATTTGATATATACTGACAATTTACTCGTATCTATCGAGCCTTCGGAGAAATGCCTGACTACTATGACTAAGCTGCTAGAGGAGTTTGCTAGACTCTCGGGTTTGAAATTGAACAAACAAAATAGCAACATCTATCTTAACAAGGACTGTCCAGACAAGGACAGATGGGTGGATCTCCTCCAAATTGAAATGGGCCAACTCCCTGTCAAATATCTGGGCTTGCTGTTGTCCATTAACTATGTGAAGGATGCAGAATGTCAGGGTCTCATACAGTACGTTCAAGATAAATTAGAGGGGTGGCAGGCTCAATTGCTATCTTTCGGAGGAAGACTCGAACTTTTAAGGTCGGTTATCTACGTCATTGTGAGTTATTGGCTACAGGCCATCCACATACCCGACCACATGATTAATAAGATCGAGAATTTATGTACAAATTTTGTATGGAGGGACAGATTACACATGATTGCA
>JANAVB010007597.1:2120037-2192162 GCA_029216955.1 Iris pallida
GAACCTAATTTCTTCTTCCGCAAGCAATGGGTTCAACGGGTCTTCTTGCAGCCGGTCTTGGACTGATTTAAGAGACTCCTCCAGTTGCGCCAAATTGCTAGGAGGACGAGTCTTGTTCCAATGCTTCAGAGCAGATATTACCATCTTCAGTCTCTGGACCAGTTTGAACTGGTCGTTTCCTGCAACAGGGGACACGAAGGCCGCCTCCACCACCTCTTTGTATCCTCCGTTCAGCGGCCAAGCATTATTATACCTGAAAGGACCCCTCTTCCGTGGTTCAGTCGGAGAGAGACGAATAAGGATCGATGTGTGATCGCTGGGGCCACATTAGAGACCCTCCGCCTTAACATTCGGAAACATCTCCAACCACCTGTTGTTGTATAAAGCTCGATCCAGTTGGCAAACCACTCTATTGGTAGAAGAGCTGTTGCTCCACGACCAGATAGATCCAGTGCGACTTATGCAATGTAACCCGGAGCTGAGGAGGCAGTCCTAAAAATCTACCATAATAGGAGCCGGGACCTGACGTCCTCCCATTTTCTCATTTGCATTCATCATGGCATTAAAATCCCCACAAACGGCCAGTGGGTATGTATCTGCTACCTATGCCGAGATGCTGACAAGGTCTTTCCAGAGTTAGAATCTGCGCCTCCGATCATTGTGTCCATACACCACACCAATAACCAATTCCAAGCCACCCTTGTTAGTTAAAAACAAAACAAGGATTTGATCAGAGGAGAATTTTACTTGGCAGTTCCATACGCGGTTGTCCCACATGTACCATATGCGTGCCACGCCACAGACGTCCAGATTGTGAACACTCGACCAATGCGACGGGGTATGGGAATTAATTCGATCTTTCACTTTAATTTTACTCTCTAGGATAGAAACAAACGAGCACTTATTACTACGGACCACATTGAGGAGCTCCCTCCATCTCCCTACTGAGTTCGCCCCTCGGACATTCCATGTAAGGAGAGACATGGATTATTGGCGAGGAGAGTCCCTCTATGTCTCGCTACTCCCCTTGGGACGTAAGGGGGGAGTAGTACTACTCGTACTCGGTTTAGTCGCTGCCATACCCTGTATGGAAACTTCGGACAGGCTCTCCACGCGTCTCCTCCAAGCTAGATTCTCCATCGTCAACACCCTGTGGTCTTCCGATGTGCCACACTCACTTTGCCTTCCTGGTGCAGTCTGCGATTGTGGATTGCCCGGGTGCAAGCTTCCTCCCTAGTTTGCGCCCGCATGCATCTTGTTCGGAAGAGGGGATGGCAGCCGATCTTGCTGCAATTAGGGCATCCAGCTGGTCGACCCTGCCTCCCCAACCAAAACTAGTTCCAAGGATTTAACCCAGGGGGAAGGGTGGACGGTGTCGGGGCCTTGCCTTTTGCCAAGAATAGAGCCATGTGGCACTATCATTCTATCTTCCTCATGTTGTTCTAGATTCTTTTGCTGATCTGAATCACGAGTCCCTTCAGTATGATCCATGAGCTGTGCTTCTTGCTCCTTCCCTACGGGAACCATGTGTTGTTCGTCTTGGATTCCTCCGGAACTCTCCATGTTCTTAACTCCTGGATGTACACACTGTGTGCTTCCTTCAATGTCCTCCTCCAGAGGGACAGAGCATTGAACTCTTGTGTGCCCAAAGCACTTACAATTAACACAGGATGGGGGAACCCATTCATAACCTACTTCTTGCTCGATCCAGTCTCCATTGGGGAGAACTATATTCACTTTCCTCGGAAGTACATCTTTTACTGTGATTTCCACAAAAACTCGAGCATAAGATAGCCGTTGACGATGTGCAGTGGGTATGTCCGTCCGCAACGGATTTCCAATCATACTCGCTATTTTCATGATTGATGGCATGCTCCATAGCTGTGGAGAGAGCCATGGCAATCTAATCCAGATCGGAACTGAGGTGAGCCTGTCTTTTTCGAAGTTTGACTCCGGTCTCCAATGTTTGAGAACTACTAATCTGCCATCGAAAGTCCATGGTCCGCCCTCAATAATTCGTTCGAGATCCTCCTCCAACGCGAACTTTACGAAGTGGAACCCGTTTTCCCTCGAGAAAATATCCATCTCTCCCTTAGGTCTCCATTCACGCAAGGCGAACGCCCTCAGTTGGCCATAAAACGGCCGATTTCCCATGACGTATAGGACAAGGGTA
Source organism: Iris pallida (assembly GCA_029216955.1). NCBI lineage: Eukaryota > Viridiplantae > Streptophyta > Magnoliopsida > Asparagales > Iridaceae > Iris > Iris pallida. The sequence continues at coordinate 2,122,211 of JANAVB010007597.1, forward strand.
TTTTTCCAGTACTCTCTTGTTTCCTGTAAATCGTCATCGGTTATCTCGGCCACCTTCACTCCATTGACAATACTAGGCTCTATGTATTGTAGATCTGTTCCATCCTGAGGCATTGTAGGCTTGCAGATCTCCGCCCATGACATCGGGGGAGAGCACCCACCGCTTCTTGGCATCGACTGTCCACGCTGAGGAACATCTGCGACCTGCCCCGCCCTGGCTTTTCCACGGTCTAACTCCTCTCCTCCTGTCGTCAATCCCACTCCTACTCCATTCATCTTCCTCCCTGGTGCTTGTGTCGACTGGTGCTTGCCACCATAGCCCTTCGTTCCGTTCACCAGTCCCGATGTCCCCGCCATATGAGTCCCTTGGGGAGCCTGACGACCATCCCTATGGTTTCTTATAGGCAGATACCACTGTTGGCCCAAGCGGGACGGATGGCCCCTGTCCCGGTTGACATCCTCCTCCAATACCCGCAGACGGGTCGCCCCCACCGGCGGCTTTTGCCGTCGTCGACGCTCCACAGTTGTCCACCCACCAGCCGCATCTCTCATATCCTCCCCTTGTAATCCATAGCTCTCCTGCTCGGCCCCTACCGATCCTTCACCTATCTCCGCTAGGTTCGCCGACCTTATTCCGGCGTGCTGATGCTCGTGCGGCGGCCCCGAGGCACCAGAGGTGCCTGCCCCAAGGTCGCTGCGCCGAAGAGGAACCCTAGCGCCGTCTCCATCTTATATATATATATATCATGATGGTGAAGTTAGCCGAAGAACAAAAGTCCATAAAGATTAATTTTGATTTAGAATACTTTCGATCGAAGCCAAACTATTATTATTTCTAAAATGAAATTCATATACTTATTCTTCTTTGGATACCTTGAATGTATTATTTATTCTTTTAATTAATTGTCCATAAACTATGAAACTTATTTAAATAAGATATGACAATTTGCAACTGTTATATTCAACTTTAGAAAAAAATCGGACGGATAAAAATAAATGTGCTCATTTCCTCAATTACAAGGTGTGCTCATTGGATACTGATCCGATATGGCAATATCGATACAGTTTGACATGTTCCGATATGATACCCCCCATACTGATATCGGGGGGCCTCTTTTTTAGTCAATTCGACAAAAAAATTGAACGAAAAAAAAAATCAATCAATAATGATGTAAATGTATAGTAAGGTTGTAAAAGACCAATTATTTGTTTTTTTGATACCAAAAAATTTAATACTCCAATTCGAAATCGTCGATATTGTCGATACCGAAAATCTTGATACTTATAGAAATAATCCGATACCAATAGTGCGAACCTTGCTTTTTGCTAGCATGATTATCTAAAATCCGGAGGTCATACTTTGTAAAAAGTAATAATAATTTTTTTTTGAGATGTCCAATCGTTACGTACGAGACTTTGTACACATTGTATTGTATATTTTTTGGGCCGACTGCTCTAAACTTCTATTATTTTTATAAATAGAAGGAATAATACGTCATTGTGACTCGGTCACTAATTTTCTGTTATCCAGTCAAAGTCTTATATCTTTTCTTAGTAACCACAATAGTCACTCAATGTAGTTGAAACTTCAATAACTCTAGAATTTGAATATGTACTGCTAGAGTCCATTTTTGTTCACCCTCCCAAAACCATGATGTTTGTTCACATCTCAATTACACGGTGACATGGCAAATAAAACGATTTTGAGAGTGATTTTGTACACTCCCAAGATAGATTTTATTTAAGATTTAATAAATATTATCATGTAATTGGAGGGTAAACAAATATTATAATTTTTTGGGGTGAACAAAAATGGGCTCTGTACTGCCAGCATTTAAATTTCATTATGGTATCACAGCTAGCCTCATAACCCTATGCCTATGAGATTCTCTGACTATGGGTAGCTTTGAGACAGCAATCCCCATATTGGATGACCATGACTTCTATATTCTCTATGGTACTTATCAGGATATATAGTTGGCTACCACCACCATTAGCATCAATCTCATCAAGCTCTACTTTCTATGGTTCGATGAAAATGTCATCAGGGTCCTCTCACAACTGTAAAGCTTCCTTTCTCAGACATGATGATGGAGTTTGGTGGGGGGATGAAGCTTTTGGGGAGGTTCAATATGGGCATTAATAGTGCCAGCTAAGTTTGGTTACTTGGTGCTTTCGTAAGTTTCATTCCAAACAAATTTCTCAGAGAAGTCTCTTTCTAAAACTTTTTTTTTTAAGATTCACATCGTGATCTGACTAAGGATTTGATTCTAGTGTTGGGGTCCTCATTTGAGACCCAACCTGGACCAGCAAATGGTGTGGAAATTAAGGTTGCGTTTGGTTCATTGTAATGTAATCGTAATCATAATGGAATTAGATTTGTAATGTAATTGAGTTTGTAATGTAATAGAATTACAATTACATTACTATGTTTTGTTGAAGCATGTAATAAAACCATGTAATGTAATGTCAATTGCATTCATATGTTTGGTTTACCATGTAATGTAATTAAGTTTCTAATTTAATATTTTTTTAAATACAACATAAAATTTAAAAAGTGGATCACTAATTTTTTTTAAAATTTAAAAAGAAAGAACTAAAAATAAATAATAAATAAGGAAAAAATGGTTTGTTTTCTGCTAAAAAAAGACCAAAAACGAAAAAAAGGACAAAAAATAAAAAATACAAAAATGACAAACGAACAAAACAGAAGAAAAAAAAACCAAAAATGAAAAAGCGATAAAAAAGAAAAACGACAAAAAAAAAAATTCAAAATGTGAAAACCATAAAAAGTGACCACTAATGATAAAAAAATGACTAAAAAACAAAAAAAATAACAAAAAACAACAATAAATGAAAGAAAAAAAAAAGACGAAAAACGACCAAAAATAAAAAAAGGGCAAAAAATGAAAAAAAAAACGACAAAAAAAAGGGGGGGAAAATGACAAAAAGATAAAAAGAGGAAAAAAAAAAGTAAAAACAATAAAATGACATAAAAGACAAAAAACGAAACTACGAAAAAAGACCAAAAATAAGAAAGAATTAAACGAGCAAAAAACGACAAAAAGATTAAAAATTTTGCAAAAAAAAAAATCCAAAATGACAAAAAAGGGAACAAAAACGACAAAAACGACCAAAAATAACAAACAAAAAGAAAAAAACGAGCATAAACGACAAAAAAAGTAAAAAAGACCCCAAAAAGAGCAAAAAATGATAATAAAAAAGCGACAAAAATGTGCAAAATCGACCGAAAAAGATAGAAGACGATAAAAACGTGAAAAATGGTCAAAAACCGTACAAGATCGACAAAAATCGATAAATGACATGCAGAAATGGCAAAAAATGTGCAAAATCGACAAAAAACGATAAAAAAACGTAAAAAATTGACAAAAACGATAAAAAAAAACTAAAAAAAGGCAAAAACGAACAAAAACGACAAAAGGGCAAAAACGACAAAAAAGATCAAAAACAAAAAAATGGACAAAAACAACCAAAAACGAACAAAAACGACAAAAACGGACAAAAAACAATAAAAAACGACAAAAACGACAAAAAATAAATAAAACAACAAAAAACGAACAAAATGTCAAAAAACGAACAAAAACGACAAAAAACGAAAAAAAAAGGACAAAAACGACAAAAAAAGAACAAAAAAAACAAAAAGCGAACAAAAAGGACAAAAAATGAACAAAACGACAAAAAAGGACAAAAACGAACAAAAAAGACAAAAAACAACAAAAAGGACAAAAACGATAAAAAAATAAAAACAAACAAAAACGAACAAAAATGAGAAAAAAACAAACAAAAACAACCAAAAACGAACAAAAATGACAAAAAAAGAACAAAAATGTCAAAAAACGGACAAAAAAACAAAAAAACAACAAAAAACAACAAAAAACAAACAAAAACAACCAAAAAACGAACAAAAATGACAAAAAAGAACAAAACGACAAAAAACGACAAAAAACGACCGAAAACGAACAAAAAAACGACAAAAAACAAACAAAACAACAAAAAATGACCAAAACGAACAAAAATGACAAAAAACGAACAAAACGACCAAAAAACGAACAAAAATGACAAAAAAACGAAAAAAACAAACAAAACAACAAAAAATGACCAAAAACGAACAAAAGACCAAATTATAGCATACCAACCTTCCGCTTAAGTTGTAATGTAATTGCGATTACATAGGTTTTATGATGTAATTGAGTTTAGAAGAAATTGATGTAATGTAATCAAACTTGTAATCGCGATTACATTACATCTAATTTTTTGGTCCAACCAAACATCCGAGTTAGATTGACAACGTAATGCCAATTATATTACGTTGTCCAATCCTGCAAACCAAACGGGCCCTAAATCCCATATCTGACCAATTCAAAGAGCTGAGAAATTTGGGCCCCTTTCACATTGTACCGAGGTTAAGTTGAGAAGTTGGGCTAGGTGTAAATTGTATAGTTTTGATCCTACGAAGCGAAGGACCGACTCAGGAATAAGTCCAACAAGATTTTAGACTTGGAAGACACTCATCTACTTAGGATAATTCCTCCAGTTTTAGCATGATCTATAAGAGATCGGAGTTGCATGTGACCCTCCAAGATCACCCCACAACAAAGGTCAAGGGGCAACAAAAATAAGTTTCGGCTTGGACAACCTAACATCCGGGCTGGCCTTGATGGAGCACATCACTCACGAAATTGTAAACCTACCCGAAAATAACAACCCTTGGATTGTCTTATTTTTAACCGTTTAGGTTATATCAAAATTTTGTGAAAAATTGTATAGTTTAATGATCTAATTTGAACGGTCAAAAGACAAACCAACAACTGTTATTTGAAAAACATGTGGGAGAATGCTTACGAACGGAAATCCAACGTTTTGGTGGGTGAACAAAAATGGACTCAATTACAAATTATACAAAATATGTTAACATATTATTCTTAGCTACATGGTGATCGATCTTCACATTTCTGGGATTGTCGTTCTAACAAGATATTGCAATTCATCAATGCTTCTAGGTTATCTCAGATTCAAACAAAGATGTCAACATGTGAAGCATAATACATGGACGAAATACCTATGAAGTATATGACCGGCTTAGGGGTAAGTCCAACAAGATTTTAGACTTGAACGACTCTCATCTGCTTATGATGACTCTTTAGTTCAAGCATGATATGTAAGAGGTCGAGGTTGCAAGTGATCTCTCAAAATCAGCCCACAACAAAGGTCAAGTAATAATCAAAATAAGCTTCGGCTTGGACAATCCAACCCCCCAGGCCGGCCTTGATGGAGCTCATCACTCAAGAAATTGTAAACCTATTTGAAATTAGCAACCAATATATTGTCTTTTTTTTTACCGTTCAGATTATAACAAAATATTGCAAGAAATTAGATAGTTTAAGAATCTAATTTGAACGGTTAAAAAAGACAATCTAACGACTGCTATTTCGATAAAAAAAATGTGTAAATTCTTAAGAGTGAGGATCCATAGCTTGGGCGGGGTGAACAAAAAGGACTCAATTACAAATTATACAAATAGGTGAATGTATTGTTCTTAGCTACATGGTATTGGGCTTCACATTTTTTGGGATTGTCGTTCTATATTGCAATCCACAAATGCTTCTAGGTTATCTCAAACTCAAACAAAATGTGCATAATACATAGACTGAATCTCTATTCGTCAAAAAAATTCGCCTCTAGTGTCAGCACGTGAAGACATAGTGCATCATATTCTTCCAGAAATTGAAATTTCAAAAAATTAATAAATGAAGTATGTATCATAGCTAGCATTATAAAATGAAATTAAAACAGTTTTGTTATGAATATTATATTCATATAAAACTTCTTAGATGACTCCACAGTTGTACTTCCAATATAGGACCATTCTAATTCTCTTAAACAAAGTATTAATTTTTTTAAAAAGTCACTTTGCATTAATATATAGCGTGGAGTAACACAAATAAAAGAATAATTTTATTTACTAGTCTATATGAATATCCGAAGTTATAGAAAACTTATTACTAATATTTTCAAAAGTTTGTTTTGCAATTATTTTTATCTTTCAAATAATTTAAAACCTTCTACTCTACTAGTAGATCAATAAACTTTCAGTAAAATAAGAATTCAATGTAATAGTTTTATAGGCATAATAATATTCAGCCTCGCCAAATATTAAAGGATATCCTTGACAAACAATTTATTTTTTATATTAGTTTGTTATGAGAAGATGAATAAGTAAATATTCCTAACAAAGAATTAGAAACATTGATGCCTAAACGTGCTTGTCTAGTATCAACATAACAAGTATCATAGTGTCTTTTAAAGTTTCTATGCCTTAGTATTTTTCCATTTAAATAGTTTTTTTAACATTTATTAAATTGTGTAGCTGTAGGTATTGATTTTTATTGGATCTAAGGTTTCCTCTCCTCTATCATTTGGATATTTATTTTAGTAACATAATTTCAAATAATTGATATTGTTCTACTTGAAGTTGAAATATAACTATTAATACTGATTTTCAGGAGGTAACAATTTTGTCAGTGGTTTCATTTGTAAAGGATTAACATAATAATAATTAATTAATTATTATGAATATTATTATAAACATTTCTAAAGGATTAAGATAATAATTATTGTTATTACGAATATTATTATAAACATAGTAACATTATTCGAAAAGATTATTAAAATTGAGTAATGATATTCGTACCTCCAAATTGCCACTCCAAAGTCCAAACCATCCTCCTTATGTGGCAACTGATGTGGCATGTTAAATAATATATGTGTTATCTGACATGGAAAATGGCATGACAAATTTTAACCCAAAAAGTTAATTATCCATTTTTTTTCCATGTTAATTTAATGTTGATGTTAATATTAATATTAATTATTGTTAATATTAATATTAATATTAATATTAATTAAAGAATATATTAATATTAATATTATTGCTAATGTTAATATTATTGTTAATGTTAACGTTAATATTAATTTTAATGTTAATGTTAACATTAATTTTAATATTAAATTTAATTTTAAAATTTGACATGTCAGTCGCCACATCAACATGCCACGTCTGCTGCCACGTAAGGAGGTACAGTTTGGAGGGACAATTTGGAAAGACAAATAGCATTATTCATTAAAATTCTAGCTAGAACTAGTATCAGTATTATATTCCATACTAATATCTAAAAAAATTCGAATTAAAAAAATAATCAGTTACAATAGTAAAACTAACTACTCATATTGTATGATAATAATAAAAACTTAAACCTTAATTTTATTTTTTCCAAAGCCGGATGTATTAGTGATGCAGCTTGGTGGTGGTCAATCTGACAATCTGCAAGTTGATGTTTCCAAAATATGAGTCTTCGAACTCTTGTAAAAAAATTCAGTCAACTCTCCATAAAGTAGCTAATTCATTGAATAAAATACAAATTTGATTGAAGTATTGGAAGCTAGAAAATAATATTGTTGTAAATTTAGATAAATTAATTCCTTTTTATAGATTTTTTTTCCTCGGATGCCAAATGATATCATTGTAACAAATTTGAATGAATTAATTCTTTTATGGTAATTTTCAGCAAAACAACAAAAATATTTCCAGATTACGTTCACAAACGTTCAAGTAATGAAAGTATTTTGATAAAATGTCCTAAAAAAAATATATTGTCCTTATAATAAGGATGTTGGAGGATATTTTATTAAATTGTCCCCCTCAAAAATATCCCCTCCCCCTCAAAATTATCCCCTCCGCACCGCCGGAGGGGGGGGGGGGGGGAGGGGACGGGGCATCGACCGCCAGAGAGGGAGGGGGGGGTAGCATCGCCGGAGACGGAGGGGCATCGTCGGAGAGGGGGAGGGGAGGGGGGGGGGGGGGGGGGGGGGGGGGTGCATGGGGAGAGAGAGAGGGAGTCAAGGCCGGGTAGTTTCGAATTTTTTGTTTTGTTTTAGGTATTAAGTTGAGAAACTAAAATAGTTGAGAGTATTGAGTTGTTGAGTAAAAAAGTTTAGGGTATTAAGTTGAAAAACTGAAATAGTTGAGGGTATCAAACTACAACTAAAGCTTTTTTTGGGTTGGGGGGGTGGGGGTGCGGTTTAGCCGGATTTGGATCGGACTTGTGACCGGGCTTGAACTCGGCCGACGGGCTTGAGAGGAGGAAACCCGGCTCAGACGGTTTGGGTGAGGCGGCGGATGTTGGCCAGGCCCGGGTCTCGGTAACCCAGCCCAACCCATTGAGAGTGTGGGCTAGACCGATCTAGATCTTTGATGCGGTCGGTCTCGGGTCAATTTTCAGCCAATTCAGCCCACTTTGCATCTGAATTATTTCAGATGCATGGATTAAAGTATCAAAATCAAGAATAACAAAAAAATATAGGGACCATGATCGTGTACCTAGTTCAATACAATAATAGGTCTGATACGTGGAGACATAGTAATGATAAGTTTTTGCAATATACACTTTAATGTAGTCGTAATCGTAATGTAATCAAATGAAAAAAGAAAAAGAAAAAATTGTTCATTTTGATTAGATTGTGATTACGACTACATTACAGTGAACCAAATAGGTCTTAGTCCGATATAGAGCAATATGAATGGGAGTTACAAGTGAAGTTGAAACCTTGCAAATCCATTTTATGGTTTCTCTAAAGAAATTACCACATAATTAGAGCGATTGATGTCTATGGGAGGAAATAAATCAAATCGGTATGTATTATCTATCTGTACTAGTATTCGTCAAATTTATTTGCCTACATAGGAAAGGGCCCAATAGCTCTATTTCTGTTGAACCCAACATATCCTAATTGGGCTTGATAAAGGTTAATCCGGCCAATATAGCTGGCCCATTAACAAAAATGGTCTGCCTATATTCGAACTTGGCCCAACAACTTTATATCCCAATCGAGACAATATTTTTTGATTTATTTTTTGTTGCGATGCCCGACAGCCGATAAAGCTGGCCCATTAACAAAAATGGTCTGCATATATTCAAACCCGGCCCAACCACTTTAGAGTCCGAGACTATTTTTGAAAAAACAAAATTGTGCATATGTGTCACACACACATACTTCCCTCGCGGTTCGATTCCGAAACCATCCATTTGGTCAAGGAGATTACCTCTCCTTGCTGACCACAATAGCCAGCTATTTTTTAAAACTTTTACATGGAAAGTACGAAAAAGGGAAAAAAAAAATAGTAGACTCCAAAGACGAATATCACGTTATCATCGAGTACAGGATGTGACCCGGATGCGACCCGTTACCACCAAAATATACACAGTTATTCACTCGGGGAGTTTTGTTTATTTCCTCTGCTTTAATCTGGATTTCTTGTGGCATTAAAACCCTCTCTCCCCCTTCTTTTACGTAATTATATTTATGACATACTCTGTATATCTTTATGTTCTATTCTGATGCCATAACGAAACTTCATACGACTGGGCTTTTTTTTCCATGGAAAATCTTTCCATCACAAATTTTCCACCAATTGTAGTGTTTGATAGCTTATATTTTTCATGAAATTATTTTCCAAAAAACTATCATTTTCCATATTTTTATCTAAAATGGTGGAAAATGAAACTTGTCCAACCCATAGGAAAATATTATTTTCCATGAAAAATAACTATTTTCTGTGGAAAATAATGGCAATCAAACACCCAAATTAAGTTTTCCATGGAATTTTTTTAAAATTTTATGGAATTTTTTTCCCAGAAAAATAATTCCATGTAATTAATTTCTTTTCCACACATTTTTCACCTTGCAATCAAACGCACCCGTAATGTATAGGGGTTTCTCTGTAAATTATAATGTTGTAAATTTGTAATTTGGATGCTTTGTTGCTACTTTTGTTTGTCACCAATGAAAAATGCCGTTTGTTTGAGGTTTTTTTTTGCACTTATATAATAAATGTTGTTGTAAGTTGGTCACTTTTGTCACGGCATTTGGGAAGGTCGTGCAACTTTTCTTGCATTAAATTTTAGTACTTTAATTTCCAAGGAAACCAAACATTGGAAATGCTACAACTCCATTTACAGTCTTCATTGCACAGAAACGGAAAGGATATGGTACCACGGATTCAGTACCTATTTACCTATTTTGGTGTGTAATAGCATAATGTGGAGTGTCCGTGTCGTGTTCGACACAGCGGGGCATGTTAAGTGCATGGATTTTTTGTGTGTCCATGCTTCCTAGCTTTAGCTTCACAGGCAACCAAGCAACCAATGTTTTAAAAACCGGACCGGACCGGCCGGTTCAACCGGATCACCCGTGAACCGGTTGTTTTTTTCGGTCCGGTCCAGTATTAACCCAGTGTTTTTTAAAAATTAGTATTTTTTGTAAAAAAAATAATGTCCATAAGGGATTAATCTGGACCACTTAGATTAATCCAGTGGCTGAACCACTGGTTGAACCAATTTGACCCGACCCAGTGCCTTGACCGGGTCAACCAACTGGTACATCTATTTAATATTTATAGCCGACTTCAAAGTTTTTGTGATGAAGGCAATGTTGTCGATGTTGTTGTACCGAGAAATCTCCATATGCACGATATTGTTGTCTATGTTATTATTGGTGGAAAAAAAGACCAATTTACAAAAACTCTTTATTTTGCTCTTAATTTTTGACCGTTTCAACATTTACATTGTCTATTTATCATTCCCTAATGGTTATATTATTAGTCTTAAATTTCTTTTAATTGAGTGTTTTTAACTCTCCATCAAATGTCTTAAACATATATATTTCACTCTTCTTCTATAGTGTTGAAGGAAGGAAGGAAAAAAGAGAGTAAGAAGGATATCTCCATTCTCCTCCTAAAAAATAACAATGACATGAAATTTTCATTCACAAAAAATCTCCTTCTCTTTCCATTTCTTCTTTTGTTCATTATTTTTGTGCTCTGGACAAGGGCTAAGTCAGGGTCAATCTTTCCGAGTTGTGTGCGACGACGGGATACCGGTAGAGCGGAGGTTTTACCACTAGGAGCATTCGGAACAAGTCTGTATATGGATCCGAATCAACTCTTAGGGCAGTGCTTCGTGCGCGACTTTTCCGGAGGCCGGTAAGCTTAGTTTTATTTTATTTTATTTTATTTTATTTTATTTACAGATTATTAAAGGAGAAAAACAAATATTTTCAACAATATAAGAGTTGAATTCCATTCGATTATTTTTATTCTGGTCTTAAAGTATGTGTTTTATAATTATATGCAATCTTTAGAAATGATTTTTCTAACAACTTCTTTTGAAAAATTTAGTGCTTTATATCTCGCTTATAATTGTTATTTATCTATTCTGCTATTATTTTTTTATCAAATCAGTTAAAATAGCTTAATGCAAGAATATGTGTCATCTTTTCTTGTATAATATTGCAAGTTCATATAAAATCATACTTCGGCAATTTTTTTTGCTAATATTGCAAATATGTGTAACCCCACTTTCCGAATTATTAATTTTTTGAATTTTCTGGGATTTTATAAATTAGACGTATTTCTATTTTATGGTTGTTTATGAGAATATTTAATTGATTTACCTATTCTTGATAATACAATTTTCTTAATGGATATTAATTAAGAGCAAATTTGAATTTGATTTCAAATTTTATTTTTTCCTCTAAACTTTTAAATTGTTAAATTTGAAGTTTAAAGTTTGTTATAACTAACTTAGTGGTCCCCACTTATTTTCTTTAATTTTCTAACTGATTTTTATCAATTTCTGTAAATAGTGGAAAGGAGAGGGGGTTTCTAAACTTTTTCTTAACAGGAAGGGCTGTGTTGTAAAATGTCTAGAAGGGGGGGGGGGGGGGGGGGGGGGGGGGGGGGGGGGGGGGGGGGGGTGGGGTGGTTAAGTGCAAGTTTGCACTTTCATTATTTATATTAGAATGAGAACAGAGCTCTCCTTTTCATTCAGATTCAACCTTCCTCTGATCGATTCCCTCCTCCCTGAGCAACGACGACGACGACGCGAAGACCCAGCCTCCTCCTCCTCCTCCTTCTTCATTCTTTACGCACGACGAAGCCTTCTAATTTCTTCCGCCTCTTCTTCTGAGCGACGGTTGATCAAAGTTGACGAGAGCAGCAGAGCACCTGAGTTTCCCTCGCTGTGACGACGACGACCACGTCGTAGCAAGGAGTTCGCCAAATTTGGTGAGTAAATTGATCTTCCTATTTCCTTCTTAATTTCCTCCGTTGATCTCGTTTAAAATTGATTCTTCTCTTCATGGAGGAATTCGAATTTTGGGATCGATCCATGGCGGACTAGCGGATTCGAGAAGATCGATTGTGTGCTCAAGCTTCGACTATTTGATCGATGTTCTCACCTCCATCTCCTGTTGTGACGTCGAGACTGGGAAGGGATCGATCCGTGACGAATTTGGTAAGTTCTTTCTGTCATTGTCTATATTCCTCTTCGTTCAATTGAATTCCTGACAGTTGTGTTGGCGGGACGACTCCCTGAGCTTGAATTTCCGTTTGATGATCAGATCTGATCAATTTTTCCTGAACAGAGATCTTGCTCTAACCTGGTTTCCTAATCCTAAATTGGTTGTATTGAATCTGGTGAATCCTCTGTTTTGTGAATTTCGGTTGTTTGGTGAGTTCTTGATTGACTCTTTCGAATTTTGAATCGATTACAATTCAAATCGCACTTATAATCATCCCTTTCGATTCTTGCATATTTCCTATTCGACTAAATGCTTGTTCGGGTTTGCCATTCAGCTGTGGACTCAGAAACGTTATTATCGGACTCTTTAGCCAGTGTTCGACTCGAAGAAGTTGGATTCATTTCAGTATATCGCTCAGGTATTTTTCTCAACTAATGAAGGGATTAAGGGATGCATTGTTCAGTAGGAATGAGTAGTAGATTTCCATTTCACTGTGTAAGTGTTTGTCTAAATTCTGATTTTGAAAGGAGTTAATATTGAGGAATGGAATTTCAGTAGAGTTTGGGTTCAACTGGTTCGAAATACTAATTCCTTAGCTTAATTATGATAGTATAGGTTTAATTCATCATTTTCTTATTGTTATCAGTTTCTTCCTTATCTACACTTTTAAGTCTAGTTAACTCCTCACTGATAGTATAGAGTTTTGACTGAAGGTTTTACTGAGCCTCATTTGAGTATTAATGGGAACGGAAGTAGAGAGGTTGATAGGTTTAACCTGAGAAATTGGAAGGACTGACCTACATCAGTCCTGCTATAGACTGACTGTTCTCGGGTTTTACTGAGGACTGGAATCGATTTTAAGTTCTAGGACTGAATTATTTCCTTAAACCTGAGAACTTATGATAATGACAATTAGTTGATATTTTGGACTGAATTGAATCAGTACTATTAGTACCAAATTTACTTGGGAATTGGACTGATAGTTGTTTTCAGGATAGGTTAGATCCATAATGATGATTTCAGCATCTTGGGGTTGATTTTTGGTTCATCTATTTCATAGGAAGAGTTCATATATATATAAGATTCATCTACAGGAGTGCATTTTGGGTAATTAAGACTGGTAGGTATAGCAGTCTGGACTGTTATGGCATCAGTGTTTCCTGAACTGGGATATCAGTTTGTCTATGAACTAAAGTGGTATCAGTTCCCCTGTGAACTGAACCCTTGTTCAGTAAACAAAATTGTATTGATCAGCAAAGTTAAGCTTTGTATTGTTCAGTACTGTTCAGGATTACTACCTTGAAAAACGGAGATTAAGGATGTTGGCAATTACCCCAGGATTGGTTAGGAATTTTCAGGTTGGTATTGGGATCGACCTTGAACCTGATAACTGATGCCTAGTTTCTTTTCCTGGCTGATTATTGGATGTAGATTCAGTTGGAAGATTGTTTTGGTGAAAAGCCAATGTTGAGTTGTGATCACATATCAGTTATCATAAGTTAGGAAGGTTAGCATTCAGATTTAAGCCATGTGCTGATGTCGAGGAAATGTCCTATAGATGAAACCCTTGATTTTTCTTTAAGCAGCATCTCCACTCTTACCATTTCTGAGTTCTACATATGTTTTCTTAGATTGATAACAAGTATGGAAGAAAAGGGGGGGCAGGATAAATTATTCTTGGAAGTTCTGACAATTCAGTTGAATAAAATGGGATGGAATTTTAGATGGATTGCTGAATAGAGTATAATGTAATTTAAGGCTGGTTACTTAGCCTAGGACATGATTGTTTGGATCAATGATTTATGGAACATATTAGTCAGGTTTAAGACTGACATCTTTAGACTGCCTTAATTTTTAGGTATTTGTTTTAGAAATAGGTATAGACTTGACTGAGAAAGGATACCAGTTGGTATATATACATTGACCTTGATGTGAACCACTTCCTACTGTTAGTTGATGCTAGGACTGTAGTATCTAGATATGTATATTATTTTAGTGAGTAGATTCTTGAGCTAGGATGGAATAGAATTAAGTCATGTGATACTCTTAGTTAATCATGCTTTAAAGAAATCACTAAAATAGTTATTAATTACTTATAAAATCATTTAACAGGAGAATATCCAGCAGTCCACCCTACATTTGATCACCCTGAGCAAGAAAAGTACACCGACTCGAACCCTTTACTCTATATTTCTGTCTTGCTTTATGTTCTCATATTGACACGTACACACGATTGTTCATTGTTCATTGTTCATTGTTCACTGTTCATCGTTCATAGTTCATCGTTCCTTACTTGTACATTGGGGTGGAGAAATACTACAGATATGTGACCAATCCTATTTTAGCTAGGCATTGACTAATAGCTTAGGTCTCATATCGTGCACGTGGGACTCTAAGCCGTACCATTGTTCATTGTTCACTGTTCAATGTTCATTATTTACCCAGCCGGTCACATACTCTGATAGTTATTTCAAATGCATATTACACTGATAGTATAGTTCATTGTTTCTGGATCTGGTACTATAGTTCATCGTTTTTCCTGTACTACAGTTTCATATTTCTGTCTTGTACCATAGTTCATATTGTGATTCTTTCCATGTATTTCAGTTAACATTGTTTGGTGCTTCTTGTCGGGGTTGTACTTTGCTCTTTTCCTGACAAGATACGTTGCAGGTCTTCTTGATGATGTTGTACCACCTTGGGCCACAGCCGAAGATGGTGGAGTGTGTTTCAGGATGGACTTAGAGTTGCAGTGCCCTAGATTAGATCATTTTTTTACTTTATTGTAGTTGTATCGTGTATATTACATTGAGGATTCAGGATTGTATAAATTTATTCTGGTTATCGGATTTGTCTCCGGATGATGTTGTATTGACTTGATAGATTGTGGAGATCATTCTGGGATCGTGTATAGATGCTGTGATTGTGTACATTATGTTTATCTGGATAGATTTCCCTAGCTTGGTACAGCTTACTTCGTCGTTTCTAACGACGAAGGATGGGCGTGTCCGACTCGTATCCGATTATTCGGGAGCGGGTCGTGACATATTTTTAGTGGTGGCCCATGCAGGTCTATCCTAATGGTACCTAGGTCTTAATGTACTATTGGGGGACTTAATTTAAACTAGAGAAACTTGATCACATCATAGGAAAAATCGAGAAATAAGGGTATATCAGGTTTATCATGTGCTTTGATATTATAAAAACATTGTTTATTAGGTCTTAGGGTTTGTCAATCAACGAAATTTTATTTCTATTTCAGGATGGTCACTACGAGGAAGATCGCGGATCAGCTCGGAGTTGCAGGCAGTTCGGATCAGCCCGCACCAGACGTTTCAGCAGATCAGCTTCCACCACCGCCTCCGATCTTTCCGCCGCTACCCTCGACGATGATGTTTGATGGCTCCCAGGTGATGGCTATGTTTCAACAGTTTATGGAGGCCCAGAATTACCATGCTGCGCAGTTCAGGGAGGCTCAGAGTCAGCAGGCCGCACAGTTCAGAGCGACTATCGTCGACGCACTCAGGACCAGAGAGCCGGCAGCGCCAGCTCCAGCAGCACCGAGACCAGGGACGGCCAAGGAGTACCAGAACCTCTGTCTGATGGAATTCTGGGACAACAAGGGGATCGTCTATGCAGACGAATGGCTGGAGAATACGGAGAGGACCTTAAATATGGCACAGATTTCGGATAACCTGAAGGTGGAGGTGGCTAGAATGCGACTCTTCGATTTGGCTAGAGCTTGGTACCGGGAGGAGCCCCAGTTGGCAGAGCCTCAGGTGTCTTGGGCAGATTTCAAAACTTTGTTCAAGGAGAAGTTTTTCTCCGATGTGGAGCGGAATGAGCTGAGGATGCAGTTCGAGACGCTGCAGCACGGGACTATGACGGTTGCATAGGACACTTTAGAGTTTACTAGGCTCAGCAGGTTCGCAGAGAACCTAGTCAGAGCACCGTAGGACAGAGCTTGGAGATTCAAGAAGGGTCTCACCAGGGAGCTGAGACACACGGTGGCGATTAGTCAGGCGACGACGTATGCAAGCATCCTCAAGATTGCTCAGGTTGTAGAGAAGAAGGCAGATCCAAAGCTGAAGAGGGATAGGGACATCGACAGTAGCAGCTATCAGGCACCGATGAAGAGGGTGCAGATGCAGACTCAGGCGAGGCCAGTTCAGCAGGCAGCAGTTCAGCACCGTCCAGCCATAGTTCATGTAGATCCGCCTCAGAGACAGCAGTTGGCAGTCACTTGCAACTACTGTCACCGTCCAGGACATCATTACGACGAATGTCACAAGAGGCTGAGGCTTTGCTTGTTCTGTGGATCACCTGCTCACCAGGTCAGAGATTGTCCAGAAGTCGTTGAGGGACGAGCACGAGTAGCACCGGGACCCCAGCAGGAGGACTTACCTCTTCATGACCAGCAGCCACAGGGAGACCAGCCAGAGGGGCGATCTACCTCCTGACAGCCGAGGAAGTGGAGACCATCCCGATCCCGGACGAGTACTGACGATTGGAGGCACTTGTGATCTTTACCTTTCTTGATGTTCCTTTTTGCATTTATTTGTTGTTTCTTCATTCGAGACTTGTTTTACAGTCTCCCTATCTTACTGTTGTTTCACAGTACCTAGTAGCTACTTGTTGACTTTTGATTGTCTCTAGTACCCAATAAAAATTTTGTTTCTAAAGAACAGATACTAGCACTCTCTTTCATGATTTAGAATTTTCTTAAACTTTCTTGAAAATTCTGGATAAAGTTGAGAAAATATTTGACAACCTACTGTGACCCAGATTATGGAGACTGTGAGTCCATTGCAGCTAGCTGTACACTAGCGAGGCAGGGGCTCTAAGTCAAAGTACTTATGGGTATTCTCAGGTTCTCAGATATTATCGAAGCTAAGTCCTAAATTTATTCCATATTAGATAAAGTCGACAAAATATCGCGTTAGTCTGCTATTATCAGGACCATGGAACCGAAAGTTTACTACAGCCAGATCCATACTGGCGAGGCAGGAACTGTAGGGAAAGTGATTACAGATATGAAGATTGTCGGGTACTATGGAGGCTATTATCCATTGATTTCATTTTTGGACCAATTTAAAATTTTGCCAACTTCAAAATTTTGTATTTTTTTTTTTTTTGAAAATTTTGTACTTGATTATCTTGATCATGTCTAATCGTGCCATTTTGAAATTTCGAGGACAAAATTTTTCTAAGGGGGGTAGATTTGTAATCCCACTTCCCAAATTATTAAATTTTTGAATTTTCTGGGATTTTATAAATTAGACATATTTCTATTTTATGGTTGTTTATGAGAATATTTAATTGATTTACCTATTCTTGATAATACAATTTTCTTAATGGATATTAATTAAGAGCAAATTTGAATTTGGTTTCAAATTTTATTTTTCCTTCCAAACTTTTAAATTCTTAAATTTGAATTTTCAAGTTTGTTATAACTAACTTAGTGGTCCCCACTTATTTTCTTTAATTTTCTAACTAATTTTCATCAATTTATGTAAATAGTGGAAATGAGAGGGGGGTTTCTAAAAACTTTCCTTAACAGGAAGGGATGTGTTGTAAAATGTCTAGAACGGGGGGGGGGGGGGGGGGGGGGGGGGGGGTTAAGTGCAAGTTTGCACTTTCATTATTTATATAAGAATGAGAACAAAGCTCTCATTTTCATTCATACTCAACCTTCCTCTGATCAATTCCCTCCTCCCTGAGCAACGACGATGACGAGGACGCGAAGACCCAGCCTCCTCCTCCTCCTTCTTCATTCTTTACGCACGATGAAGCCTTCTAATTTTCTCTGCCTCTTCTTCTGAGCGACGATTGATCGAAGTTGACGAGAGCAGCGGAGCACCTGAGTTTCCCTCGCTGTGATGACGACGACCACGTCGTAGCAAGGAGTTCGCCGAATTTGGTGAGTAAATTGATCTTCCTATTTCCTTCTTAATTTCCTCCGTTGATCTCGTTTAAAATTGATTCTTCTCTTCATGGAGGAATTCAAATTTTGGGATTAATCCATGGCGGACTAGCCGTCACGCCCCGCTCCCGAATAATCGGGTACGGGCCGATGCATGCCCGGCCAACACTGTCGTTGACAGCGGTAGTGAGCCGTCTGGTCATCAATAACAATAATCTCATCACAGCATCTAATCACGGAATCTATACTAACCATCACAGCAATCCACTAAACAATTATTACAACTTATACATGAATGTCCGGGTACAAAGCCGGTGAAAGATAAATGATACAACAACATATAAACAAATACGCTCAATAAATCCCTATACATGAAACTAGATACATCAATATCAAGTGAGCTCCAATGCCATCCATGAATGATAATCTATGATCCATCTCACATGTAATCAACGATCCAGTCAGGAAAGGAGCAAAGCACAATATACTCAATATAACTCACCATGGAAGATCAATGGAATGGTACAATGTAGCAAGTAGAACTGAACAGAGAAACAATAGAATATAATATAAATATGCACTAACTATGTGTACATGTGCAATTGGACGTTATCAACATATGGGGACTAATATGTAATCAGGCATATAAAATATGCTATCAATCACACAATAATCAGGCATGTCTAATGACAATACTATCAGTCACGCAATAATCAGGCATGTCTGACGACAATGCTATCAATCACGCACGAAATGGACTCAGGCATACAGAGTATGCTATCAGGCAATGTTTGTCCAATATTAGTCAATCACATGTCTCTAGAACGTCCCCCACCCGACACGAGAAACAATGCTCGCAAGCAATCAATCGAAAACAAGTGAAATAAATGACACGATAACAAGTATGAGTGCAATGCATGCAATGATGGTAATACTGAGTACATGTACTTGCCTTGATTCCGGGGTTTTGTCCAAGTCTTCAAAATCACCTATAAATAGAAAATAGTATTTCTTAATCAATGCCATTCCTTAATAACCAATATCTAATTATTCTAATTTACTAACTATTACTAATCTATCTACCTTGAACAACTAATACTTAAATATTACTTAATCTAGTATAGCTTAATGGCCAACTTAAAACTGGACAGTGTTCTAATGAATCATGACCTACCTACCCAGCTCTAACTCACAGTGTTTGAACTCAAGGGTTCAAACCTATCTCAATGGTTGGCCCACAGCTTAACCAAAACAATTCTAAGAACTCTATATGCTGTCCATGTCTAAACCAGCCTAGGCCCAACACTTACTAAAATTTCCTACAGCTACACTGATCCGTCTAACAGTCACTGGATTTGAATAACATACATACTCAACTACTGCTGCTACAACCATTCAAAGTAATTCGAATCAATTCAACTCAACTCCATCATTTAATCAATTATTCTCTAATATCACAAGTCCCAATAGCTACTGCAATATGGGAATTCAGCTCAAGTGAATGTGCAACTTAAACTCAAGAACCTAATGTCCTATTAACGGCTATATCAGTGTCAATCGATCCCTGTGTCTGACCTCCTCCCGTGTCTCGTGTCCACCACTGCTGGACACTCACACTAATCAAGTTTGACACCTGGTAGCACGGTCTCGACACTGGTCTCGACATTACTCCCCTGACAGAGCACCCCTCAATATCAACTAATCATTAGAATGGATCAAGAATTATACCTGAGTCTCTGCAACAGTCCAACACAAGAGTGCAGTATCCAATGACAGTGTCCCCGAGTCCGCAGCTCACCAATACGTTCTTCTGGGCATTTCGACGAACAGATCATGTGCGAGAACA
This sequence comes from Iris pallida, assembly GCA_029216955.1. Taxonomy (NCBI): domain Eukaryota; kingdom Viridiplantae; phylum Streptophyta; class Magnoliopsida; order Asparagales; family Iridaceae; genus Iris; species Iris pallida. The sequence continues at coordinate 2,142,357 of JANAVB010007597.1, forward strand.
GAGAAAGCAACTGTGAGTTCGATTTGAATGGATTAACTCCAAATTTGGAGAAAATAACAGAAACTCACCAATGAGTTCCTCCCAATAGTAGACAACCGAAATCTCAGAGAATCATGAATCGATCAATCAAAAACTGCCAATATTGAACCTGATCAAGAACGTTCTCAAAAGAATTCAATAGGAATTCGTTCAGTGATTCAACTTACCTAAATGAAGAATCAATCGCGAATTAGAGGGAGAACGATCACAGCTCACTGTCACGACGCTGGCTGTTGTCGACACCTGTCTTCTCACAGAGTCGTGATCCCGAGCTTAATCGCCATGGCCAGCTCTCCTCGTCGTCGAAAAATGAACATGACGGGAAATAACCCAGCAGGGCTTCGCTGCTCTTGGTTCTGAATGAAGAAGGGTGGAGCTGGGCCCTATATATAGGCGGGGCGTCGGTCAGGCAGTTGGCCGAGCACTTGACCGTCGGTTGGGCGGGCAAGCGGCCGTTATGATCCAACGGTCAAGACGAATCTGGTTGTTAGAGATCAACGGCGGGAATGAGAGAAGCAGTTAGGCAGTTGGGGGAGAAGTTTCTAGAGAAGCCTAGAGTTCTTGGTCGCCGTCGTCGCCGTTCCGTCATCGTCGTCGTTCCATAGAGAAAATGGGGAGTAGAGGGAAATGGTGAAAGAGTGAAAGGATTTGAATCATATAGCTGTTGATTCAGCTATCGGGTTTAGGTTTAGCGGGTCCGGGTCGGTGGACTGAATCTGGATCCAATATGGATCCGCCCGAAGGTGTTGGGCTCAGCGGCTGGACTGACCCAATGGGCTGGGAAATAATATAGGAAAAATAGTTGTTTTAAGAAGAGTTCAGCTGGCCCATTGAATTGGGTAAAATAAAACCCAAGGAAAAATTCTAATAAGTTTTAAGGAAATCTAAAAATTAATTATTAAATGGGAAAATTAATTTATAAAATCAATAATAATAATTAGAAGAAATTAAAAAATAATTAGAAATTTAAACGATCAATTTAACTAAAAAAATTCAAAATCATAAGAGAAAATATTCAATTTATTATCTAGAAAGTGGAGTTACAAATCTTCCTCCCTCGAAAAATTTTGTCCTCGAAATTTCAATTGGCACGATTAGGCACGATTAAGAGCAATCAAAAACAAATTGACACGATTCAAGCGATACAAAGTGATAGTTACAGAAACATAATCAAAGGATAATAGTCTCACTAGTATCTGGCAATCATACATATCTGGAGTCACTTCCCTTACAGTTCCTGTCCCGTCAGTATGCATCTGGCTGCAGTGAACTTTCAGTTCCATGGTCCCGATAATAATATATTACCAAAATACTCGGTCAACTTTATCCGATGTTCGAAAACGTTATGAATTTAGGACTTAGTCTCAATAATATCCGAGAGCCCATGATTACCTGCAATTACTTCAACTTAGAGTCCATGCCTCGCCAGTGTGCAGCTGGCTGCAATGAACTTTCAGTTTCCATAATCTAGGTAAATGACTGCAGTGCACATCTGCCACGTCATAGTAGCCGTCGAATATTTCTCAACTTTATCCCGAAGATTTCCAAGGATGAAGATTCAAATGAATTCTTTAACAGTCAAAGTCATGATAGGAAGTGAACAAGTAGTTTTATTAGGTACTAAGAGACAGCAAGGATCAAACATGCAACTAATATGAAACAATACAGAGACTTTATAAACAAGTCTTGAATATGAAACAACAAGGAAAGTCTAGATGCTAGAAAGAATCACAAGGAAATGATGACCCACGGTCTGTATTTCCCTTCGTTTAATTGAATTCCTGACTGTTGTGTTGGCGGGACGACTCCCTGAACTTGAATTTCCGTTTGATGATCAGATCTGATCAATTTTTTCTGAACAGAGATCTAACCTGGTTTCCTAATCTTGAATTGGTTGTATTGAATCTAGTGAATCCTATGTTTTGTGAATTTCGGTTGTTTGGTGAGTTCTTGATCGACTCTTTCGAATTTTGAATCAATTACAATTCAAATCGCACTCATAATCATCCTTTTCGATTCATGCATATTTTCTATTCGACTAAATGCTTGTTCGGGTTTGCCATTCAGCCGCGGACTCAGAAACATCATTACCGGACTCTTTAGCCAGTGTTCGACTCGAAGAAGTTGGATTCATTTCAGTATATCGCTCAGGTATTTTTCTCAACTAATGAAGGGATTAAGGGATGCATTGTTCAGTAGGAATGAGTAGTATATTTCCACTTCACTGTGTAAGTGTTTGTCTAAATTCTGATTTTGAAAGGAGTTAATATTGAGGAATAGAATTTCAGTAGAGTTTGGGTTCAACTGGTTCGAAATACTAATTCCTTAGCTTAATTATGATAGTATAGGTTTAATTCATCATTTTCTTACTGTTATCAGTTTCTTCCTTATCTACACTTTTAAGTCTAGTTAAATTCCTCACTGATAGTATAGAGTTTTGACTGAAGGTTTTACTGAGCCTCATTTGAGTATTAATGGGAACGGAAGTAGAGAGGTTCATAGGTTTAACCTGAGAAATTGGAAGGACTGACCTACATCAGTCCTACTATAGACTGACTGTTCTCAGGTTTTACTGAGGACTGGAATCGATTTTAAGTTCTAGGACTGAATTATTTCCTTAAGCCTGAGAACTTATTGATAATGACAATTAGTTGATATTTTGGACTGAATTGAATCAGTCCAATTAGTACCAAATTTACTTGGGAATTGGACTGATATTTGTTTTCAGGATAGTTTAGATCCATAATGATGATTTCAGCATCTTGGGGTTGATTTTTGGTTCATCTATTTTATAGGAAGAGTTCATATATATGAGATTCATCTACATGAGTGCATTTTGGGTAATTAAGACGGTAGGTATAGCATTCTGGACTGTTATGGCAGCAGTATTTCCTGAACTGGGATATCAGTTTGTCTATGAACTAAAGTGGTATCAGTTCCCTTGTGAACTGAACCCTTGTTCAGTAAACAAGATTGTATTGATCAACAAAGTTAAGCTTTGTATTGTTCAGTACTGTTCAGGATTACTACCTTGAAAAACTGAGATTAAGGATGTTGGCAACTACCCCAGGATTGGTTAGGAATTTTCAGGTTGGTATTGGGATCGACTTTGAACCTGATAACTGATGCATAGTTTCTTTTCATGGCTGATTATTGGATGTAGATTCAGTTGGAAGATTGATTTGGTGAAAGGCCAATGTTGAGTTGTGATCACATATCAGTTATCATAAGTTAGGAAAGTTAGCATTCAGATTTAAGTCCTGTGCTGATGTCGAGGAAATGTCCTATAGATGAAATCCTGATTTTTCTTTAAGCAGCATCTCCACTCTTACCATTTCTGAGTTCTACATATGTTTTCTTAGATTGATAACAAGTATGGAAGAAAAGGGGGGACAGGATAAATTATTCTTGGAAGTTCTGACAATTCAGTTGAATGAAATGGGATAGAATTTTAGATGGATTATTGAATAGAGTATAATATAATTTAAGGCTGGTTACTTAGCCTAGGACAAGATTGTTTGGTTCAGTGATTTACGAAACATATTAGTCAGGTTTAAGACTGACCTCTTTGGGCTGCCTTAATTTTCAGGTATTAGTTTTAGAAATAGGTATAGACTTGACTGAGAAAGGATACCAGTTGGTATATATACATTGACCTTGATGTGAACCACTTCCTACTGTTGTTGATGCTAGGACTGTAGTATCTAGATATGTATATTATTTTAGTGAGTAGATTCTTGAGCTAGGATGGAATAGAATTAAGTCATGTGATACTCTTAGTTAATCATGCTTTAAAGAAATCACTAAAATAGTTATTAATTACTTGTAAAATTATTTAACATGAGGATATCCAGCAGTCCACCCCACATGTGATCACCCTGAGCAAGGCAAGTACACCGACTCGAACCCTTTATTCTGTATTTCTGTCTTGCTTCATGTTCTCATATTGACACATTGTACACACGATTGTTCATTGTTCACTGTTCATCGTTCATAGTTCATCGTTCCTTACTTGTACATTAGGGTAGGAAAATACTACTGATATGTGACCAACCCTATTTTAGGTAGGCATTGACTAATAGCTTAGGTCTCACATCGTGCACGTGGGACTCTAAGCCGTACCATTGTTCATTGTTCACTGTTTAATGTTCATTGTTTACCCAGCCGGTCACATACTTTGATAGTTATTTCAAATGCATATTACACTGATAGTATAGTTCATTGTTTCTGGATCTGGTACTATAGTTCATCGTTTTTCCTGTACTACAGTTTTATATTCCTGTCTTGTACCATAGTTCATATTATCATTCTTTTCATGCAATTTAGTTTACATTGTTTGGTGTTTCTTGTCGGGGTTGTACTTTGTTCTTTTTCTGACAGGATACGTTGCAGGTCTTCTTAATGATGTTGTACCACCTTGGGCCAGAGCCCGAAGATGGTGGAGTTGTGTTTCAGGATGGACTTAGAGTTGTAGTGCCCTAGATTAGATCATTTTTCTAGTTTATTGGAGTTGTATCATGTATATTACATTGAGGATTCAGGATTGTATAAATTTATTCTGGTTATCGGATTTGTCTCTGGATGATGTTTTATTGACTTGATAGATTGTGGAGATCATTCTGGGATCGTGTATAGATGTTGTGATTGTGTACATTATGTTTATCTGGATAGATTTTCCTAGCTTGGTATAGCTTACTTCGTCGTGTCTAACAACGAAGGCTGGGCGTGTCCGACTCGTGTCTGATTATTTGGGAGCGGGTCGTGACAATATGGCATCTTCTCCTTAGTCTGATTTACGGTAGTAGTGTTTCTCCTTGCATAGTTTCACATCTTCATCCTCCAGAACAGTTGGATGTCTTATACATTTTGAGATATATTAATAATTTGATCTCTTAACCTTCATCATGATTCAAGAGTTTTATTATAGGGTCTATGTTTTGGAATATAGATTTAGAATGTTACTTCAATATAGTTGATGGTCGACTTCATGATTGTATCGGATCAGTTATTCTAAATAAAGTTCTAGTATGATTATTTGTTCTATAATTTTACTGCAATTTCATGACATGATTATTGTTATTTTTCTTTGACTTTAATTTTTTGGATCAATGGTTATTAAAGTATGTATTATATAATTGGTATAAGGATATAGCATATGAAACTTGTGTTTGGTACTCAGCCAATTATGTTGATGGAATCTCCCAATCAAAATGAGGTACGAGTCTATAAAATTTATAGACAATAATCGTGGTTTCGGAAAACCTTCTTTTGGCAATAAGATTCACTTGGTACACATTTTTTATGTCCTGCTGGATACTATTTGACCTCACATCCTCCCAACGATACCTATGTCAACATATGTATTCTTCCATAAGTACGGATATGGACACTGTATCAGACACAATACCGATATGTACCTTATTTTGATGTGTCCTTGCAACATACGAATTGAGTAAAGTTGTAATTGTCTTCTTGGTTTATTTTTATTATGGAAATATTCATGTTAAATTATTTTCATTGTTAAAATTTATCAAAATTGTACTATTTGCTAAAAAGCGTATTATGAGTGTTACAATCAGTTAGTCTTATACCAATAATTCTATAATTAAATATGTTTACATATTCTAGAGGACAATTATCTCTGGGATGGAATTGTTATTTTTTTATTAGATAATTTTGTTTTCTATCATACTAATAAGAATAGTTGTACTCTAGTGAATTTGGATAAACCTCTGTGGACATTAGTATAATACTAATGTCTTATTCTAGAACATTAGTATAATACTAACACGGCCAATAGTCTACGACCTAGTTCACTATCGATCACTCCTCTTATGATCTTTTATTTTAAGACAATAAGTCATTATTTATTCCTAGACAAGATTTTTATTTATACAATTAAAAGTTTTGGTAACTGAAATCAATGAGATGCTTTATTACATACAATAACAAATAGTACATAGTTTGAAGAAGAGGACATTATAATTCATCTCTCTTTGTCTATCTTTCTCCAATGAGTACTTATCAAATAGAATATTGCATAATATAGTTGTTGACATAATATGTTTTTACTATACGCATGGATGAAAGATGTGTTTTCTGTTGGAAACATAGGGGCCCAAATAGAAAGGTGCACCAACACAATCATGTTGTGTTAGAAATTTTATTGTGCCCTGTCGATTCATGAGATGAAGAACATAAATTAAATTGCGGAAGCTTACCTGAATCCATTGCTAGAGTTGATGGATCTTGAAGCGAACGTCTCTTTATTGGGTTCGATCTTCCAACCCGCTACGACCCTTAATAACAAAGATGAAATCTTTGTTCCTCTCTTTGTGATGGGGATACAGAAGAGAATAGAGAAACCCTCTCTTTGGTGGCCGTATGAGTTGGGAACCATAACCCTAATGAATACATATATTTATATGTAGTGATATTTCTAATTTGGCCCCTCATCAAATTAGATTTATCTCTGGTATCTACACATTAATTCCATGACAATTATACCCTTAAGCCAATTTCCAAATAGACCACTTTAATTTGGCTTAATTATTTAGATAGCCTAAACACAATTAATTTTACATGAGTTGCCCCTTAATTATTGAATAATTCCAACAATCTTCCACTGGGCCACATATGTAACCTTATAATTGTGTTAACCTTAGTGAGCTCATAAATTGCTATCTTAATCCTTAGGGTATATCCGGACAATCTCGTCCATTAACCATATCAACATAGGATCAAAGCGGCCTTCGTCACATATAGCGTAATTAAACCATCAATAGTCACATATACCAATCATGGATACGTAGCATGGAAATTACACCCAATGTGATCAATACATGTCTATTTCCAACTGGTCCTCCTTAACTTTAATGAGATCAATACTTTAACATAATGAAAACAGAATGAACTAAATTTCCATATATCTGATCAGATAAATATCCAAAATACTTTAATACATAAATATGTCTAAAACCAAATAGCATCCAAATACATAAAATACAAACTCCTATATTGTCATATACTTGATTGAGATAACACCATATGAGCAGTATGCTCATGAAAGACCCTAGGTGATAATGCTTTTGTGAGCGAATCCGCTAAAATGGAGTTTGTCATAATGTGCTATATGGACACTTTAACCATTCTGAATTCTTTCCTTCACAACTAGAAACTTTATGTCCATATCCTTGACTTATACAAGTTTATGTTGTTATTGGAATACATTACTGCTGATTTATTATCATACCATAATTTAAGTGGTCTTTCAACACCGTACTGTAGGCGCAGCCTTGTGACAAAATTTTGCAACCATATTCCCTGAATAGATGTCCCACAACATGTTATAAACCTTGCTGCCATGGTTGAAAGAAATTATGAGTGCATGTTTGACACTCATCCAAAATATATCTCCATTGGTCAGCATAACCTGATGTGGATCTCCTACTGTGTTGGCATCCAACAAAATCGGAGTCGGAATACCTTATGATCTCCAGAATTATCCGATCTCCTACAAAGAGCATATAATTTCTTGTTCTCTATTAATTACTTAATTAGTTTGGCTGCTACCCAATGATCCATCCATATTTACTTAAATATCTGCCAAACATCCTAATATGTACGCAATATCCTGACGCGTACATACTTGAGCATACATTAGACTCCCTACAACTGATCATGAAGGAAAAATCTATTGTATTTTCTTAATTTCAAGGCTATTCTTTATGGCACTGATTGAGACTGAACTTGTCTCCTTTAGCGATTGGGGTGTCACCTGGTTTGCATTCCTGCATGCCAAATCTTTTAAGCACTTTATCGATATAGCTCTTTTGTGATAATCCAAGAATACCTCGAGAACGATCTCGGTGTATTTGAATTCCTAATACAAAAGAGGCGTCACCAAGATCTTTCATCTCAAAGTTATTTGATAGAAATTTCTTAGTGTCATGCAATATGCCTATATCATTTGTGGTAGCAGTATGTCATCAACATACAAAACCAAAAAATAATAATTTTACTCCCACTGAATTTGTGATACACACAATTTTCAACAGTGTTCATCTCAAAACCAAACGAGATAATCACTTGAAGTACCTTTGACGAGAAGCTTGTTTGAGTTCATAAATAGATTTTGTCAATTTACAAACCATATTCTTTGGGTCTTTCGATACAAAGTTTTCTGGTTGCACCATATAAACTGTTTCATCAATGTTACCATTAAGAAATGTCATTTTGACATCCATTTGATGTAACTCAAGATCAAAATGTGCAACATGTTCTATGATTGTTTTAAAGGAGTTTTTCAAAGATACCGAAGAGAAAAACTCTTTAAATCAATTCCAAAATTTTGAGTAAAGTTACTAGTTACAAGACATACTTTATACTTCTCCACATGACCCTTCGAATCCTTCTTGATTCTAAATGTCCATTTGCAACCAATGGATTTCATACCTTTTGGTAATGGGACAAGTTCTTAAACTTTATTGTCTTGCATGAACTTATACTCATTTATTGTATCAATCCACTTTGAGAACTGGAACTTTCCATGGCCTGACGGAAGTTGATTAGATCATCTTCCAATATCTACAGTCTTCCTCACGTTCCTAGAGAAATATGACAATATTATCCGAAATTATATTTCTCCTTTCTCTGGTGGACCATCTTAATATTACTGGTTCTTGAGGTTGTTGAGTTTGTTCCTTAGGAATAATTACCTTATCTTGAATGGGGTGCCGCTACGTTGTCGTTGTTAAGGTATCTCAACAACGACTTATAGAAGTAATTTGACATTATCTTATTGAGACTCCGAATTCACTTCTTGATCATGACAGGTATAGAATCCTGTACATCGTCAAAAGTGATAGTAGAAATCATAATTAATTACTTCTCAAAGACAATGATCCGGACTTTATTTCTCTCCCAAACTCAACATTCTCAAAAATATTACACTTATCATCTCAAAAAAATTTATTAGTGTGGGATTATATAATTATCAACCCCTTGATCTGTAGCATAACCAATAAAGTAGCTGCTTATAATTTAACTTTGGTCTGTCTTCCCATTACACATTCAATATAAACATTAAAGTCTATAAAGTCAATGGAATCCAAATCTCATCAGACACAAATCGTTCAACTCTATTTCTAGAGAAGTGACCTAATACTTATGTCATAATGAAGCTAAAAAAAATATTATTAATTTTGGGTTTAGTACCACATGACTTCACTTGCAAGGTTTCATTATAAGATGCAATAGTTTCAACTGAATATAGGTTATCATAAACCTTAAGGGAACCGTTACCAATAATATTTAAATTTAAAGATAGACTAAACTTATTGTTTCCAAATGAACAATGATAACCAGATTTGTCCATTAAGGAAACTGAAATTGAATTTCGTCTAAAAGATGGTACAATAAAAGTGTCTATCAAATCCAATAATAATTGGTTCCTAAAAATAACCTAAAATGTCCTATTGCTTTCACTTCTACCGAATTGCCGTCACCCACATAGATGTATCTTTCACCATCAATTGACTTTCGGTAACTCAGGCAACCTTGCCTAGAACATTAATGTGGGTAGTCCCACCAGAAGCTAACTACCATGAGTTTCTTGGTACTAAATCTAAATTAATCTCAGAACAGATCAAATTTAGAAATGTACTTTTCTTTATACGCCATGCGTGGTACTTTGTATATTTTTTCCTTATGTGTCTTGTCTTATCATAAAAGAATAACCCTTAGTTTTATATTGTTGTTTCTTTTGATCTAGACCCTTAGCAGCTATTGTATTCATTTTGCCCTTAAAGTTTATCCCATTAAACATGAAAATTAAATCTTATTGGCAGATATTTTAACAACATTAACTGTAAAGAGAACAAAGCAACAAAAATAAACATGCTCTAACAAATAACCAAAGCATAAATATAGTCAAACAAATTCAAATAATGGTGAATCATATCTCAAGATACATAGTACATCATTAATATCAAGTCTTTGGACAGTGATATTAACTGCAAGTGGTATTCTTGGTATAATGATCAAATATTGACAATAAGTCATGTCAAATAATAAGCCTATCTTTGGATCGGGTTATTATTCACATGTAAACCATATAATTGTCACACATTTCACTACGTCAAATTTTTTTGCAGTCCTTGATATTTTAGGACTGTCAAAATTTTTGTAGTTCTAAAATAGTAAGGACTGTCAAAAATTTCACACTTCTGAACATGTACAAGAATGCTAATATTTCGATAATTCTATTTTGTAGGAGTGTCAAAATATTGACATTATGTACATAATTGTTATAACTTTGGCAGTCATACGCAAAGTTGTGTTGTTTTTGTAGTGCGCTTACTATTTGTCTATTATAAATGAGTTGTATGGGTTGATACAGGTCGATCATACCGGATAACTTGGGTATATGCTTCAAAGAAGATTAGTCAAGGAATATATATATGTTCATATATAGCCTTAGCTAGGGCTCTACAACCAGCTAGGAATCTAAGTTCATAGTTCAGTCTCTAAACATATGTAGTTATGTGAATTCTTCTACAAGTTGGGAAGTAGAACTAGTCATTGCTCTCACTTGCACACACACTTAAAACACACATGGTGATATATGAGAATTTAGAAGGCCCCATGTAAAGAAGAGCTCCATAAACCTCCTCTTTGACATTTGATAGGCCCTTACCTGGAAAAGGATAGAGCATGTGAAGTTTCTTACCTTGAAAAGAATAATACAAAATGCAGAATTTATTCTTAGCTTCTATCAGTGCCTGTGATGAGTAAAAAAAAAAAATCTGGAAATGAACACTTGTCAACACTACTATACATCTTTGTAAGATCATCTTTTATAGATCATCCAAAAAATTATTTTGACCAACTTTAGAGAACAGAATAGAGCATAACCAATCTGTAGCTAATTAGTTTAATATAACAGAAGAATAGTGTATAATAGTCTACTATATTTATATTCAGTTCCAACCCTAAAAGTTCAGTGGATTTCTACCAAGGATCAGACCGAACCAAGATAATCCATACAGAAGGAGTTTAAATTGGTATTTGAGATGAAGGAATAAAGAATTGCATCTTTCTATGTAAATTCCAGTAGTTAATATTGTATTTTTGTGTTTCAATGATTGTAGGTACCGGAACAATCTGGCTTGCCAAAGACATGTTTTCTAAAGGACTTCAAAAGAAAACACATTGCTTTTGGACACTTAAATTTTGATGCACCGCCAAAGGAAGATGTTTATTGTATCATCGTCGATGAAATATTTGACCGCAGTGCATATTTGTTTGAAGGGGATGGAAAGTTTGAAGACATTATGCTTGGTGATATGATCAATTGGCCAAAAGAGTCCGTTCAATTTATTAGGATTTGAATATTAGCATTTAGTTTTTTTTGTAGTGAACTTCGTATGTATTCTGAATACTACTCTTTTTCAGTTTGGATGTTATGTATGAGAACAATTGCAAGTATTTGGATGCTACAAAAACAATTTCTACTTAGTGATATTCAATATCAATTGAGACTTTGAATCAATTGTCAGATATGTTCATAAGTTATGTTCATTTTGATTGAATGTGTTCATTTTCAATTGTGATTCGTGAATGATTTGTGTTATATTCATTTTGAATTGAGTCTTTTGATTTATATTCAGATTCAATATTTGTGTACTGGTTTACAACAAAAATAGGTTTAATTAATTAAAAATAATTTTAGTGAATATTTTGTAGAATTGTGACGGATATCACCTGTCAAAAATAGACAGGTATGTCGAATTTTGTTAAGCGGGATAATTGACAGAAGAAGTCCGCCGTTTATTATATGACAGACGAAATCCGTCGTTTTCTCCACCTACGTATCGACGGTAGAAAACCGTCATTTATAATAAACTACATTTTATTTCTGACGGACCACGTGATGGTCCAAATCCGTCAATAATCACAGTTTTCGACGGTTTTAGTCTGTCGAAAAACGCGAATTCTGACGTAGTGTTTATTACCACAAGTATGTGTGCAATTCGGCCAAGTATTAACCTTCCTTTGGGCCGGCTAATACTCGCATGAATTTACACACACAAACATCTAACATCTCTCATAGACTATCTACGCAAGATAGGTCACTTTGGCGACATCTTATTTCAATGGGTTTATTTAGAATATTAGACGACTATTGCTAGTCACAAACGGCACCAAAAAAATTTGAATGTTGACTAAATTTTACAAAACCGAATCATGTCCAAAATTTTATGTACATGCATAATTAAAAAAATTACAACTCAAATACGATAATCATAAGCATGTGAATCTATTTACATGATTCAAACAAATATTCTTAATTTGACTAAACTGAGCATTGTCAACATAATAAAATTCACGTAATATTTTACTGAAAATATAGACCAATAGATTGCTTCAAATAACGTATAAAGATTATATTAAAATAATCTGCTGAAGATATGTACATCAATAGATTACATCAAATATATGACTTAGAACATAAATTTATTGAAAACTAAATTTATGCCAAACATAAAATTGTCTATATTTGATTCCAATTTGTCCTCCAATGATCAACTTAGATTAGAAAACACTCTAAATTGAGTAACACCAAATATCTATCAGCATGAGTAATTAGAATCTAACCGACATTCCATATTATCACATGTCCAGCAATAAGCATATTCATGCATATTTAATATAATGGAGAATTTCTACGGTCATTATCATATGCGTCAATATCTAATATTTAAGCATGAACTGAGAGATCATTAATGTACATAAATTATGAATTCTATCAAGATTTTCTTAATATGGCGATCAAATCAACGAAGGATTGACAGCAAATCAATGTACTTGTAAGCAATGGAGAACCATGTATACAAAAAATAAAATAAATAAATTATGATGTGCAAACATGTTGGAACAGTTGTTTATGTACGAAAACAACTCAGAAGTAGAAGACAAGATCCCAATAGTTGTTCTCTTTATTTAGCCATCTAGTACAACACTAAGGAAATATATAAATTATATTCTACCATAAATTATAACCCACCATGTATAGTAATGCCAACAATTTTGATCAAACAACACAAACATAAGTGTCATCCTAGTCCATTAATTATGGATGTATCATTTGGATACATGTCCAGCAGGATTTGGCCGGAACAAAATTTTATTCGTGTATCAAGAAATCAGTTATTGAGAAACTGTAGATCTAATATTCGTGTATCATAAATATTATTTTATGAACCATTGGAACCCTAAATTAAAATTAGAATGAAGGATCTATGATTTCTGAACAATAACAAAAAATTGATTCTGAAACTTCAACCTCATAAATCAAACAGGAAGGCTCTGATACCACTTGTTAAAAATTTTATTGTGCCCTGTCGATTCATGAGATAAAGAACATAAATTAAATTGTGGAAGCGTACCTGAATCCATTGCTAGAGTTGATGGATCTTGAAGCGAACGTCTCTTTATTGGGTTCGATCTTCCAACCCGCTACGACCTTTAATAACAAAGATGAAATCTTTGTTCCTCTCTTTGTTGATGGGGATACAGAAAGAGAATAGAGAAACCCTCTCTTTGGTGGCCGTATGAGTTGGGAACCATAACCCTAATGAATACATATATTTATATGTAGTGATATTTCTAATTTGGCACCTCATCAAATTAGATTTATCTCCGGTATCTACACATTAATTCTATGACAATTATACCCTTAAGCCAATTTCCAAATAGACCACTTTAATTTGGCTTAATTATTTAGATAGTCTAAACATAATTAATTTTACATGTGTGGTCCCTTAATTATTGAATAATTCCAACATGTTGTTCCAAATTGTATTAGTAGTTAATGAGTATGAAGTTTGACCTTGTTCATTTCATAATAAACCATTTATCATGTCATCTTATAAGCACAGATGATTTTTTTCGTTTTTACTATTGTTGATGTCATCTTTTAATCAATTGAGATGACTAATAATATATATTTTTTTGAGAAAAAAATATTAGTTACGATATTTGATCTTCATAATTCTATAGCAGCTCAAGTATTTATAGTCTTTAAGCACTTAATGCTTTATCCGTATTGTGTACGTTAGTCCTTTTGTTTCTTGAATTCTTTGGATTCTTTAAACGAGCCTAACGTTTTCAATTGAATTTTCCATTTCTTTGAGCATTCAATGGTTTAAATTTAATAACCATGAATTCTCTTTTATGTCCAAATACGAGCATGCCATTGTGGAGTCTTACATTTATACAATAGTATATTTTGTTATGTTGTTGTCAGACCAACATAATTTGGATAGGACACCTCTAATGCATTTTCAAGGAGATCAAAAACTCATGATGATCTCGTAATTTCATATTTATGTTTCTTTTAAAAATAAGGCTTAATTGCACTTTGCTACCCTCAAATATTCCACTTTTTCAACTTGATACCAACTTTTTTTTGTAACAAGTTGATACCTCAACTATTATTTTTTTTCAACTTGATACCTAATTTCTCAAAAAACCCCAAAATGCCCTTATCCCTTCTCTTCTTCCCTCCCCCACTCCGGCCACCCCCACCCTCCCGCTCCGCGTCCCCTCCGGCCACCCCCTCTCCCACGTCCGGCCAACCCCCCCCTCCCGCTTTCGGCGCCACCGCTGCGGCGGCGGCTACGGCTGCTGCTGCTGCTGTGGCGGCTGCTGCTGCCGCGGTGGCCGGTGGGGGTGGGGAGGTTGGCCGGACGCGGGAGAGGGGGGTGGCCGAAGGGGAGGCGGAGCGGAAGGGAGGGGGGTAGCCGGAGTGGGAAGGGGGGTTTGAGGGAGGGGGGTTGGGAGGGGGGTAATTTTAAGGTTTGAGCAGGGGTATTTTCGTCCCAAAATTTTTTTGGGTATCAACTTGTTACAAAAAAAGTTTAGGGTATCAATTTGAAAAAGCAGAATAGTTGAGGGTAGCTTAAAAATAAATAAATATGCAAGGTCTAAATTTTGTGTTGAACTATTCAAAAAAAATTGTTTACTTAGGATTTTCATATTCTTTCATCCTCGTATCAATGATGTGGCAATACGGGTCATACGTGAACGATTATATATCATTGCTTTTGTCAGAGACCCAGACGTATGCTTTGTTATGTTTTTTTTACTTGCCTAAAACTAATAATTTTCTCTTTAGTTAATTATTTAATAAACTTATTTTAGTCTACAAAAGTTTTACATAATTGTATAGGCTGACTCATATAGTTTCAATTGTTGTAAATGACCTTAACATGATCAACCATTACTTCTCATTGACTAGGGGTGCAACTCGGGCGGGTTGGGTCGGGTTTGAGGTCAACCCGAGCC
Organism: Iris pallida; assembly: GCA_029216955.1. NCBI lineage: Eukaryota > Viridiplantae > Streptophyta > Magnoliopsida > Asparagales > Iridaceae > Iris > Iris pallida. Next base: position 2,157,744 of record JANAVB010007597.1, read on the forward strand.
CAACCCGATAGATCATAAGCCTAGCCCAAGCCCAAGCCCGACCCGACTTCGGGTTCAACATATGAAGCCCAAGATCAAGCCCGGAGGATCGGGTTGGATCGGGTCCATCGGGTTTATCAGGACTCTAATATGATATTTGAAATAATTTTAAACAAGAGTAATATTAAATGCATAATCAAATAGCAATCAAGCCTCAATCATTACAAAATAAAACTGAAACGAGATTTAGGACAAGGAGTTGAAGAGTTTGGGTGAAAAAAATTATAGTTTAAACTTTTTATTTAAGTAGTATGAAACAATATATATACAAATTATATGTATGTCGGATTTCGGGTTCTTCGGGTTACCCAACACATGAACCCAAGCCCAACCCGATTTTTGATCGGGTTCAAATATTTTAACCCGAGCCCAAGCCCGAACCCGAATATCTTCAACCCTAACCCAACCCATTAACGGGTTTACCCGATCGGGTTCGGGTTTAGCCCGCCCGAGTTGCACCCCTATCATTGACTAATGTCTTGATTCATTGAACGTCATTCATGTATTTTCATTCATTAGTTTTTGTCATACGTTACATAAATTCTGCTTACTCCATTGGGCACTAGTCCATTATTTTTATTCTTTGTCATATTGATATTTACTCCGCAAATATATATTTATGGAGCTTTAATCATAATAAACAAGTTGTGCACTGTTTCATTTATATTAATATGCAAACTTATCTCTATTTTCATGTAGATAGAATCATTAGAAATATTTTAACTTTCTAGAAAGAAGCAAAATGTTAATGGTGATGGTACTACAAATTTATTTTTGTACTCACTTATTCTTAACATGATCCTTTGTATTGTTATTTCTCTAAGCTAGAAGTATTAGAGATTGTAACTTGTTAGGAAAGGCTCAAACACACTAAGGGATGAAGGTACGTGAAACAAAAGTTCTTTATGCTATCTTTCTGATATTAATGAATGTTAAGCAAGAATAATTAAACTATTTTTAAATAATATATTAAAAAAATATGCCTTCTGTATTGTTATTAATAAGTCCTGATCATTTGGAAATGATTATGGTATTGTACATTATTGTATTAAAGTGATGCTATATGATATATATATTTTAGGTCGGTTTTCGTGAACCTTAGCTGACCTTATTGTCACAATGTTAGAATTTCTAGTAAAAAAAATGTCACAATATTTAAATTATGTTAGGCAAACATTGGTTTGCATATAATCTGTGACATTATAATTCTTTTGATTTATTCAAACAATTTAGTCAAAAAAAAGTTTAGTGATATTGCAAATTCCTATAAATATAAAGTTCTAAAAGTTGAGATTTGCTTGGGTACAAGCCGAAAGGGTCATTCTGTCAACTTGGCGTAAATAGCTCTAAGCGGCACGGTGTTTAATCGTCCCCCTATGGACCTCCGCTAGCTGAAAACTGGCCCATACAGTTATGTCAAGATCCGCTACCCAAATTGTTGGGTTGGGCCGAGTCATGTCCAGCCTACGCTTGAGATAAAGCGTAGTAAGCTGTTCTAAAGATACCAAGATAAGACTAAAATGTGCTAACAGTTCTATAAGTAATAAAGAGTCGGAAATGTCCCAAACACAAAAGTCATCTCGTATAATAGTAAGTTCCAAGTACAAGTCCAAAATATAAAGCTGGATACAGGTCCAGACACAAAATACATAGTCTAACAATATGACTACTCTCAGAACCCCGAGCAACTACGCAAACTAGACGAGTTTTCCCGCAGGTACATCCTCATAAGATAAAGTCTGATCCTCGGCATCAACTCCATAATAGGAATCACAAAGCAACTCCTCCTCAGTAAGTATACCTACAACGTTATCCTGTCAGGATGGGAGCAAGTACTGATTCTAACAACCTAAATATACGAAACATGAACAGAAGTGTAATAAACTGGAATCATGGCATATCATGTTTTAATTGGTTCTTTTTAGAAATGGCAACATATATTTGTTTAAAAGTTTAAAACTGTAGCATGTACGTGATCGGTCAATAGGTAGATAGGATGTACAGCGGTACATATCAAGTTTTTCTGGAATACATATACGTGCACTAACGGCATCGGTGTATATCCATACACAAACGCAGGATCAGAACATACGACAAAGTTACATATAGAATGTTACCGTGCGCGGTAAATACATACGGAGAAGGGGTCATGATCACGTACACTACTAACAATTTCTCCTTAACCCGTTATTTAAACATGTGAGAGATATAAAAACTGTCCTAAATATGGTAGAGACTGAAAGTAATAAAACATGTCAAGTTTTAACTTGCTACCCCCAAGGATCAGCATTTAACATGGTTGGAAATCACAGTTTATTGTTATAGCAGTGTGTAAAGTTTGTAGAAGTACTTGCCTTTAGCAAAGCAAAGCAGTGATAGAAATGCTATAGATACCTGGTGACTCGTCACTGTAGAAATAATACATAAACTTAGTTTTTATATTAAGTTAAACACGAAGACACTAGTTGTGCAACACAGCTTTCTGACTGGGCACCTAGCCAAATGATGACTTTAGCATAGGAGACCAATGTGGGGTGACACCATACCCAAACTAACTTTCTAGGGTCTTTACACTAGTGCAGGGTGAGGTCCAATACGACTATAACTCAAAACAACACAAAACATTGTAAGTCGTAATTATTCAATAAATAAATCAAAGTGTACACTGTGTTCCAACAATTTTTGAGATAGACAAAAAGCTCAATTTTACATAAAATAAAGTACCAAAATGATCCTTGTTAATTATAGAAAGTTATACTAATTTTTTTGGAAATTATAAACCCTTATAGATATTTATTAAAAATCAGCAAACATATATATCCTGAAAATAAGTTATGTTTTCCTATTTTTATAAAATACCAAAACTACTTACTAAATGTTGTAAAAATTATAATAAATTATCTAAATTAATATAGTATTTAAATACAATTTTTTTAGATTTTTACAGTACTTAATATATTTAAAGAAATTCAAAAACCGCAAGTAACAATTTCTGGAAAATAATTAATTAATTATTTACTATTTTGTCCATGTATTCGAAATTGAACCGAAGTCCAGATACAGGGCCCAAAGCCATGAATCAAGTCCAATATGAACTTGTACAGACTCTGAATGTATTAGACACAATTGGGCCCAAAAACCCATGCTAGGTTTGGACATCAATTGGCCATAATTTATAAAATACAGGAATTTAAATACAAATAATACATTTTAAAGTGGTAAAATATACAAATCATAAAATTACCTAATAAAATAACTTGTGAATTCGTACACAATAATATTTTGTACAAAGTAGAATTTGAAATACATATATAAATATACAACAACAATATTTATATTTATATATAAATATATAGATATTTATATTATAATGGATATATACATATAATAAATATACATATATATATATATATATATATATATATAAAAATGCTAAATATATATATATATATATATATAAGTATATAATATATATATATATATATATATATATATATATTTTTAATATAATATATATTATATATATATATAATATATAGTATATATATATATATATATATATATATATATATAATCTAGTATATATATAAAATATAAAATATATATATATACAATACAATATATATGTACATATATAACAGTATATATATAATAATATATTATATACATAAATACATATACATATAACATATATATATAAATACATATATACAAAACCAAAAGATAATACATAAATACATATATATAAATACATAAATACATATATATAATACATATATAAAATATATATATATATATATATATATATATATTATATATATAATATATATATATATATAATATATATATATATATATATATATATATTTTTTTTTATATATAAATATATAATATATATATATATATATATATATATATATATATATATATATATATATATATATATATATATATATATATAATACATATATACATATATATAATAAATAAACTAAAACAAAACAAAACCAAAGAAAAGAAAGGGGGGGGCTCGAACTTGGCCAGGGGCAGGGGGGTTTGACGTGCTCGGGCTGGCCAGGGGGTCAGCTCGTGTCAGTTGTTAGGGTTAGATTTTAGTTAGTTATATTATGGTTTTAGGTTAACGGGTTGTAAACCCGATAGCATATTCTTCGTGTCCTGACAGTTAAGGACACGAAGAATGGTCGAGTCCAAGTGTCTGAGTTGTGCACGACACGCACGACTCGAACTAGACGTGTCCAGACTTACCACGAGACTCGTCGAGACTCGGCGAGTCACATATGTGAATACGAGTCGTATCGGAGAAAGAAAAGTGAGGGTGACACGTACGTGTCCGACTTCGGTCGAAGAACGGGGCTACTGTAGGACGGAGGAGTTGTCGTGGTCGTAGGCGAAGGACGACGCTGAGTTCGTCTCGGCGAGGCGAACAAGGTGGCGGTGGTTGGGGGCGTCGAAGTGGGCTGTAGGCATCGGGCTGGGTAGGGGTGATCTCCGGCGAGGCTGGTCGGGGAAGGCGAAGTGAAGGCGGTGTCTAGGGCGGCTGTGGTGGTGGTGGGGAGTCTAGGGTTAGGGTTTGGGGGTCGGGGGATTTTATAGGAAAGTAGGGCAGTCGAAATTAGGGTTTGAATTAGGATTAGGGTTAGGTTTTAGGCCGGGGTTAGTCGGGGACGACGACAGCGCGATGGTCGTCGGGGGTGGTTGGGATTAGGGTTTGCAGAAAACCTCCCGAAGATTGGTAAATTACACATAAGCCCACCGCCTTTTGGAATTGAAAAAACTAATTTGCATAAAGACCCCCGCTATGGTTCTGTGCAAAGTTTAATTTGCACAGTCAAATCAAATTTTGTAAAAAGTGATTAAAACAATTAAAAGTATTACAAATTGATATTAAAACAATTCAATTAATTACAAGATGATATATTTTGCCTTAAAAATAAATAAAAAATAATTTAAAAATTTTAGAAAAATTCCTAATAATTATATTAATTTATTTTAAGTATATCAAGACTATTTAAAATTATAAAATAACATTTTGAAATCTAGGCCTTACAAATCTTCCCTCCTTGAAAAATTTCGTCCTCGAAATTTACATGGATAGAAAACTTTACGAACATTCTAATATAACAAGCAATGCAAAGAATGACTAAGGCTATTATTAAGACTAACCTCTAAGGTATCAAGTGGGAACAGGTGGTTCCCTCGCAGCTGTTGGGTCGAACAAGTAAGGATATCTCTCCCTCATGTCTGACTCCCTCTTCCAAGTAGATTCACCCAGAGAGTGACGTCTCCAAGCTACTCGTACCATGGGTATAACTTTGTTCCTCAGCCTCTTCTCCCTCCTGTCCAATATCTCCACTGGCTGCTCAGTAACTGCAAGGCTCGGTCCGATCTCCAACTCTGAATGATCTAGCACATGGCTGGGGTCCGGTACATATCTCCTCAGCTGAGACACATGAAAGACATCGTGAACTCCTGCTAGGTTGGGTGGAAGTGCAACCCTGTAAGCTACCTCTCCGATCCTGCCAAGTATCTCGAATGGCCCGATGTATCTGGGGCTCAACTTGCCTTCTCGTCCGAACGGATCGTCCCTCTAGTAGTTGATATCTTCACTAGCACCATATCTCCGTCAGCGAACTCCATCGGTCTGCGACTAGCATCGGCCCAGTATTTCTGCCTGTCCTGAGCGACTCTGAGCCTGTCTCTGATCATCCCGACCTTCTCTGCTGCATCCGTGATCATCTCTGGCCCAAGCATAACTCTGTCCCCAATATCATCCCAAAAGAGCGGTGTACAGCATCGTCGTCCATATATTGCCTCGAAAGGAGACATACCGATGCTGGCTTGGTAGCTGCTATTGTATGAAAACTCTACCAAGTGCAGATGGCTCTCCCATGATCCGCCAAAGTCCAGCACATAAGTCCTCAGCATGTCCTCTCGCGTCTGTATCGTCCTTTCGGACTGCCCATCTGTTTGTGGATGGTACGCTATATTGAACTTGAGCCGACTGCCCAACTCTTCCTGCAAGCTCCTCCAGTAATGGGACGTGAATCTGCTGTCTCAGTCCGACACGATGTTCACTGGTACTCCGTGCAAGCGAACTATCTGTTGCATGTATAGCTCCGCTAACTTCTCAGTGGAAAGCCCTACCTTGAAGGGTATGAAGTGCGCACACTTCGTCAGCCTGTCCACGATGACCCAAATGGCATCCTTCCCTCCTTAGGAACGAGGAAGTCCTGAGACGAAGTCCATTGTAATGTATTCCCACTTCCACTCGGGAATGGGTAATGGCTGCAATAGACCAGCTGGCCTCTAGCGCTCCGCCTTGACCTGTTGGCAAACTAGGCATCTCGAAATGAAACGTGATACATCTTTCTTCATCTCGTACCACCAAAGATGTTCCCGTAAGTCACGGTACATCTTGTTGGCACCAGTATGAATAGAATATCTCGATCGATGTGCCTCCTGCAAGACTGTCTCTATCAGCTCTCCCTTCGGCACGTACAACCGGCTGCCATGCCTCAAGGATCCATCCTCTGCTATGGTGAAGTCATCCAGCAATCCAGCTAAAGCTTGGGCTCGAAGTCTGCGAAGGCTCTCATCTGTAGATTGTACCTCCTTGATCTGCTCCATCAAACCTGACTGAATGTCAAGCGCCATCATCTGTATCACTAATCCTGGCTGAACTATCTCGATACCGAGCTTCTCCAGATCTTTTCGCAAATGTCGATCTATCATCAGATACCATGCCATCGGATGCCTGCTCAGCGCATATGCCACCATATTTGCCTTCCCGGGGTGATACTGTAAATCGATGTCGAAGTCCTTCATCAACTCCAACCATCGTCTTTGCCTCATGTTCAGCTCTTTCTGCGTGAACACATACTTCAAAATCTTGTGGTCAGTAAAGATTTCCATACGCTTTCCGTATAAGTAATGTTTCCACAACTTGAGTGCAAAGATTACTGCAGCTAACTTTAGGTCATGGGTAGGATAGTTCCGCTCATGAGTCCGTAATTACCTAGATGCATAAGCAATCACTTTCCCATGCTGCTGTAGGACACATCCTAGCCCCTTTACCGAAGCATCGCTGTATATGGTGAAACCTCCAGATCCTGAAGGTAATGTCAGAACTAGAGCGGTCGTCAGCCTCCTCTTCAGCTCCTCAAATGCTGCCTGGCAGTCCTCTAACCAGATGTACTCTGCGTCCTTTCACGTCAGTTTCGTCATGGGTTCAGCTATCCTAGCAAAGTCTTGGACGAACTTCCTATAATAGCCGGCTAAACCCAGAAAGCTCATGATCTCTGAAACTGACGTCGGAGCCTTCCACGTCTCAACGGCAGCAATCTTCCTGGGATCCACCGAGATCCCCTCTCCAGTAACTACATGACCGAGAAACTCCACTCAGAATTCCTAAAACTGTCCGCAAGTGCTCTGCGTGCTCCTCCAGCATCTTCGAGTATATCAGGATGTCGTCGATAAATACTACGACGAACTTATCCAGATACTGGTAAAATATCTTATTCATCAAGTTCATAAAGACAGCTGGCGCATTTGTGAGACCAAATGGCATCACCAAAAACTCGTACTGCCCGTACTTCATGTTGAACGTCGTCTTCTGGATGTCTGCAGCCCTGACTTTCACCTGGTGGTAACCGGATCTCAAATCTATCCTGGAAAATACCTTCGTCCCACTCAACTGGTCGAACAAATCATCTATCCTGGGCAGAGGATATTTGTTCTTAATGGTAATGGTATTTAACGCCCGGTAGTCAATGCACAACCGGACTGTACCATCCTTCTTCGGCACAAAAAGCACTGGTGCTCCCCATGAAGAAGCACTAGATCGAATGAAACCCTTTTTCAACATGTCATCAATCTCCTCCTTCATCTCGACGGCCTCCTTGGGGTTCACTCTATAGCAAGCCCAGGATACTGGTGATGAACCCGGTACTAAATCTATAGTGAACTCCACATCTCTGTCAGGCAGAAGTCCTGGAAGATCCTCTGGGAATACATCTATAAACTCCCTAATGATAGGGTGTGGCGGTGCTATCTCCCCAACTGTCGCACAACAGTTCGGCTCTAGGCTAATCTCCAGCCCTGTCCTCATGACACTGAATGGTACCGTGCCTGGGGGACTGAATAGGATACTACCCTCATGACAGTCTATAGCTGCATGGGCATAGCTAAGCCAGTCCATCCCCAATATGATATCATACCCGGGGAGTGGCATCACAAAGAATCGTCCCCTAAACTCTCTCCCTGCTATAGTAATAGAGCATCTATAGATAGCTCTAATGGGCACTGGTCCGCCTCCCGTCATTACTCTACTCATCTCCTCGGTAGGTGTAGCTACTAAGTGGTGTTTATGTAAAAACTCTAATGACAGGAAGCTATGTGATGTACCGGAATCAAACAAGCATAGAGCTAGAAAAGTATGCAAATAAACATGATCTGTGATGACGTCAGCCAAATAATCGGGCTCCGAAACCTGCTCTGGCTCCGACTCAAGAGCTAGGCTATAAGCCTTCCCCTGGGGTCCCTTCTGCTGCTGCAGATGTTGCCCAAACCTCTGCTGCTGAGTCGGAAGCGGCGGTCCTCTGGACGGTGGTCCGACACCTGGTACCTTTGCTACTGGGCAGTCCCGAAGCTGATGGGTGGTAGACCCACAAGCTAAACACTTCCCCAACCTCTTCCTACAGACGATAACGTCATGGCATGGCCTCCTACAGAATACACACAAAGCTCCCTTCTGCTGCCGGGGTCCCGGGGGCTCTAGTTGGTGGGGTTGGGTGATGAGGTGTGGAAGGACGGTATGTCTGCTGGTGCGACATCGGTGCTCTCGGCTGGAAAGCCTGACGCTTGGAGGGTCCCTCGAGGTGTACAGAAGCCGACCTCTTACAAGACTGAAGATGCTCCTCTATGCTCCGGACCAACTCTAGCTCTGGTAGTAGTCAGTCGTACCGTTCGCCACTATAAGAATGCCAATGTCTGGAACTAAACCATGGCAAAACCTACACGTCATCTCCTCTGGGTCTGCAACTAGACTAGGAGCGAAACGGCTCAGGCGACTAAACTCTGCCGCATACTCGTCAACAGAACGGTTTCCCTGCTGGATGTTCTGGAATCGTAGCCCCATGGCTACCCTAGCTGTGGTCGAGAAGAATTTCTTCTTGAACTGGTCTTGAACTGATCCCAAGTGGCCTTCCCTCTCACGAATAACGGCTCATTCCTGAACCAAACTCCTGCCAAGTCTATCAGCAGAAATCCTGCTGCCTCGACCTGGAGGTCATTCGGCAACCTAGCTCCAAAGAGCTTCCTCTCTACCGAGTCTATCCAGTCATCTGCTACTACGATGCCCTCGGTCCCTAAGAACTCCTTGGGGTTCAGACCCATGAAGTCTTTGATTGTCCCCGCTCTCTGTCGTGGTTCTACAGGTGGTGGGACCGCGGTACATTCCTCAGAACTCTCTATGCTCTGACGGAGTAGGGTGGTCTGCTCCTGATGGGTTATTAGGAACCCCTGGATCAGAGTGAGCAGTTGGTTCCCGTCGAGTGTGACGGAAGCCTGGGTAGGTATAGTAATAGGTGGTGGTGGGAGTGTCGGGTCCTGCTGGGACTGTGATGTGGAAGGTGGTGGAGGCATCTGGGTTGGTGGATTTGTGGAGTGGGGGAGTATGGTAGGTGGAGGTGTATCGGTCAACTGGTCAACCGGCTGGATGGAAAGTGTGCCATTCTCAGGTGTGACATACTGGGATGAGCGGGTGAGCACCATCTAAAATAAAAATGACTTATAAGGACTCTTTTAAGTAATTATTCATAAACAACAAGAAAGTCTAATTTTTGAAATAACGAGCATATGATGTGATGTGTTTCCTATGTTGCAATCCTAGTATTCCTCTAGGTGTTCTAAGCGTTATTCCTAATGTTGTCTAGTTACCTTAAGTTCCTAATTGCAGGCAAGCTTGGTACAATGACGTAACCAAACAATTTAGTCAGGACCTGCATGGGCCACCACTAAAAATATGTCACGATCCGCTACCCAAATTATTGGGCCGGGCCGAGTCATGTCCAGCCTATGCTTGAGATAAAGCGTAGTAAGCTGTTCTAAAGATACCAAGATAAGACCTAAAATGTGCTAACAGTTCTATAAGTAATAAAGAGTCAGAAATATCCCAAACAAAAAAGTCATCTCGTATAATAGTAAGTTCCAAGTACAAGTCCAAAATGTAAAGCTGGATACAGGTCCAGACACAAAATACATAGTCTAACAATATGACTACTCTCGGAACCCCGAGCAACTACACAAACTAGACGAGTTTTCCCGCAGGTACATCCTCGTAAGATAAAGTCTGGTCCTTGGCATCAACTCCATAATAGGAATCACAAAGCAACTCCTCCTCAGTAAGTATACCTACAACGTTATCCTGTCAGGACGGGAGCAAGTACTGATTCTAACAAACTAAATATACGAAACATGAACAGAAGTGTAATAAACTGGAATCATGGCATATCATGGTTTATTTGGTTCTTTTTAGAAATGGCAACATATATTTTTTTAAAAGTTTAAAACCGTAGCATGTACGTGATCGGTCAATAGGTAGATAGGATGTACAGCGGTACATATCAAGTTTTTTAGAATGCACATACGTGCACTAACGGCATCGGTGTATATCTATACACAAATACGGGATCAGAACATACGGGAAAGTTACATATAGAATGTTACCGTGCACGATAAATACATACGGAGAAGGGGGTCATGATCACGTACACTACTAACAGTTTCCCATTAGCCTGTTATTTAAACATGTGAGAGATATGAAACTGTCCTAAACATAGTAGAGACTGAAAGTAATACAACATGTGAAGTTTTAACTTGCTACCCCAAGGATCAGTATTTAACATGGTTGGAAATCACAGTTTATTGTTATAGCAGTATGTAAAATTTGTAGAAGTACTTGCCTTTAGCAAAGCAAAGCAGTAATATCCTATAGATGCCTGGTGACTCGTCTCTGTAGAAATAATACATAAACTTAGTTTTTATACTAAATTAAACACGAAGACACTAGTTGTGCAACACGGCTTTCTGACTGGGCACCTAGCCAAATAATGACTTTAGCATAGGAGACCAATGTGGGGTGACATCATACCCAAAACTAACTTTCTAGGATCTTTACACTAGTGTGGGGTGAGGTCCAATACGACTATAACTAAAAACACACAAACATTGTAAGTCGTAATTATTCATTAAATAAATCAAACTGTACACTGTGTTCCAACAATTTTTGAGATAGACAAAAAGCTCAATTTTAATAAAATAAAGTACCAAAATGATCCTTGTTAATTATAGAAATTTACTAATTTTTCTGGAAATTATAAATCCTCATAGATATTTATTAAAACTCAGCAAACAATATATATCCTGAAAATGAGTTCTGTTTTCCTATTTTTATAAAATATCAAAATTACTTTTTAAATGCTAAAAAATTGTAATCAATTAGCTAAATCAACATAGTATTTAAATACAATTTTTTTCAGATTTTTACAGCAATTAAAATATATATAGAAATTCAAAAACAGCAAGTAACAATTTCTGAAAAATATTAATTAATTATTTACTATTTTGTCCATGTATTCGAAATTGAACCGAAGTCCATATACAGGACCACAAAGTCATGAATCAAGTCCAATATAACTTGTACAGACTCTGAATGTATTAGACACAATTGGGTCCAAAAATCCATGCTAGGTTTGGACATCAATTGGCCATAATTTATAAATACAGAATTTAAATACAAATAATACATTTTAAAGTGGTAAATATAAAAATCATAAAATTACCTAATAAAATAACTTGTGAATTCATACACAATATTTTGTACAAAGTAGAATTTGAAATACATATATAAATATACAACAACAATATTTATATTTATATATAAATATAGATATTTATATATTTATATATATATAATATGGATATATACATATAACAATATACAGAAAAATATATATAACAAATATATATATATATATATATATATATATATATATATATATATATATATAATATATATATATATATATAATATATATATATATAATATATTACAAAAAAAAAAAATACAGTATATATCTATCATATAACAGTATATATATAATATATATATCATAAATACATATATACTATATACAATATAATATTTTTTTTTCATATAAACATAAAAAATATAATAAAATAAACTAAAATAAAACAAAACCAAAAGAAAAGAAAGGGGGGCTCGAACTCGGCCAAGGGCAGGGGTTTTAAACGCGCTCAGGCTGGCCAGGGGGTTAGCTCGCGTTGTTAGGGTTAGATTTTAGTTAGTTATATTTGGTTTAGGTTAACGGGTTGTAAACCCGATAGCATATTCTTCGTGTCCTGACAGTAAAGGACACGAAGAACGGTCGAGTCCAAGTGTCCGGGTTGTACACGATACGCACGACTCAAACTAGACGTGTCCAGACTTACCACGAGACTCGTCGAGACTCGGCGAGTCACATATTGAATACGAGTCGTATCGGAGAAGGAAAAGTGAGGGTGACACGTACGTGTCCGACTTCGATCGAAGAACGGGGCTGCTGTAGGGCGGAGGAGTTGCCGTGGTCGGCGGCGAAGGGCGACGCTGAGTTCGTCTCGGCGAGGCGAACAAGGTGGCGGTGGTTGAGGAGTCGAAGTGGCTGTAGGCGTCGGGCTGGGTAGAGGGTGATCTCCGGCGAGGCTGGGGTCGGGAAGACGAAGTGAAGGCGGTGGCTAGGGCGGCTGTGGTGGTCGTGGGGAGTCTAGGGTTAGGGTTTGGGGGTCGGGGGATTTTATAGGAAAGTAGGGCGGTCGAAATTAGGGTTTGAATTAGGATTAGGGTTAGGTTTTAGGCCGGGGTTAGTCGAGGACGACGACAGCGCGCGGTCGTCGGGGGTGGTTGGGGTTAGGGTTTGCAGAAACCCCCCGAAGATTGCTAAATTACACATAAGCCCACCGCCTTTAGGAAATGAAAAAACTAATTTGCATAAAGACCCCCGCTATGGTTCTGTGCAAATTTTAATTTGCACAGTTAAATCAGATTTTGCAAAAAGTGATTAAAACAATTAGAAGTATTACAAATTGATATTAAATAATTCAATTAATTACAAGATGATATATTTTGCCTTAAAAATAAATAAAAAATTATTTAAAAATTCTAGAAAAATTCCTAGTAATTATATTTATTCATTTTAAGTATATCAAGACTATTTAAAATTATAAAAATAATATTTTGAAATCTAGGGCTTACAAGTTAACCCAAGTTGATCAAAACCCTTGTTAGCAATTCGGCAAACGGAAAAAATTCGGGACGGCAAAGTGTGAGTATAAATCGGCTCAGTGCAAATAAAATACATTCAAAAATTTGGTCAAGTATTTGAAAAATAAAAATATTGAGATTAAAAATTTCACATTCTTAAATATGCTGTCAAATTTGGTTAATTAAACAGGTTCCCAACACGTTTTTTGTGCCAAATTTTTCAATAATTTATACATAACACGTTTAAAACTTCGCATGCTGAAAATTTATGTACTGATTTGGATCTGTCTAAAGTACGCAAGTATTATACGTTTATGAAAGATACGAAAAAATTCGCGTATAATACGTGTTTTATTCGGGTGATTGCTAACAAGGATCAAAACTTGATGAACTAAAGATTTGATAAGGTCAATTAACAAACTCACTTAAACTATTATTCTAGACTGTCTTTTTTTTTTTTTGCAAACATGGCCAGTAAAAAATAAATCTTTAGAACCCAGGCTGAAAGTTACTGTATCTTACTTTAAGAGGTGACAAAGTCAGATGAGCTTGGCTCACTATTTTAGGACTTACATCAGTAATTAGTGAAATCACACATATGTTGAATGAGTCTGATGTCACTAAGTCTGGTTTCTAAATCAATCAAACCAGTTATTCTATTCTATAGTATTAGAAAGAATATTTTTAAGGATATTCTGGACTATAAATTGTATCATATTGGATCCTCTTATGTCATAGAAGGTCATTTAAATACAAACTGGATAATTGACTCATATGACATCTAATTCATTTATGGATTTTTTTTACTCTATGTGGAGTTTCATCTTTTGAGATTTGTGTAATAAATATATCATAACTAAGATTATTATATACTCTTAAATGTTATCTTCAGTTACATCTGTACTGAAGCTGTATGGCTCGAACATTTTATACTTTTCGTGATCTACATATTTTTGTACCTGTTATTTGTTTTAAATTATGCTAAAAGCATGATCTTGTGAATTCTAAGATGAACAGATACATGGAGCTGCATTTCAAGACACTAAAAGAGCCTAAAAGGCAAAAAAATTGTAGTTTTTTACTATAAAGTCATAATTAAAAGAACTTTACAGATCTCTTGACGAAGAGTTTTGTTTACTCTTGACGAAGAGTTTTATCTAGGAAATTAATCCTAGTATCATCGAGGGGGATGGGGTTAAGCCCATAGGTAAGTCACCAGCAGTGACAACCCAACCGAGTCTGACTGGAGATCCCAAGAAGCCGGTTCAATGGGTAGGAACAAGCTGGACTTAGGTGAATATTATGGAACACTGACCCAGAGATTAAATTCTCTAAAATAATGCCCAAGAGGCTGTACGATGTTGTACATGGATACCCCATCCCTACGGTGACAGTATTTCCGGAATGATTTGGTTAGGATGAGTTTTAAAAACTCTTAATAGGTCCAAGCATAATTATGCAGGGTTGACTCCAATCACCAACCCTTTGAGGACTTACCTATATAAAAGGTCGTAAAGGCCGCACTATAAGACACGACGATCCTAGACAACTCTCATGAATGAAAAAGTACGCATGGCCAATCAAATGGGCCGGCCAATCAAATGGGCCATCCGATAGACCTGTCACGACCTGCACCCGCTTTTCGGGATACGAGTGCGTGTCCAAGCCCAGCCTACGCCGCGGTATCGACGGTAGTACGCTGTCTAGCCCGCAATAAATAAAATACTCATAATACTAACTGCTCATTCACAACAACTAAATCAACTTTACAAAATATAGAAGTTTTATATTTGAAGAAGAATGTAAGCTTTTACAATTATAGAAAACTATCACACATCTAACTAGTCTTCTATGGTTTGGCCTTCGAGTCTCTATCTCCCTCTCATATGGTCCATAGCGCAAAAGTAGACACGTCATCCTCACCTATAACAACGATCCAGTCAGAAAAGAGTAGAGTACAACCATATTGTAATTAATGTTGTTAGTCCAAAATAAGTTAGAACAAGCGAGAAACAAGATGACAACGAGTATATAAAGAACTAGTACCAACAAGGTATGAACGATCAAGATATGAACTAGCAAGATGTAACTAGCAAGATGGGATCTAACAAGATGTAAACCGGCAAGATGTAAACTAACAAGATAATGGACTAGATAAAGAAAAAAATAGGAACCACTATGTGTGTGTGAAATACCTTTTAATACGTGAACGGCTGGGCTAATACGGCACATCATACGATGGCTATCATTCAGTAATTGGTACGGCTAACTCATACGTGGGTGTGTATGACTTAGCTATCATTCGGTAACGGTAATTGGGTTTGTTCACGTACTTACTGAGTATTTCCCCTCCTGAATCTCTAACAATCAATAACGGTCAATGATACACTAAGAAGGATATGATAACTACAGTGTCACAATCGTGTCTCAATGGAATATCAAGCAATGATTCAACGGGATATCAAACAAGAAAACTATAGAGTAAACGTTATAATGAACTAAAATATAAATGCAATACTGTACTTGCCTGAATCCTTGTACAAACTGTAGCCACAAGTAGAGGATGAGGGAATGTCGATCTAGAAGCTGTCAACCTATAACACATATCGCACCACGAACCGTGCACGAAAACCACAAATCAATTCTAATGTTCTAGTTCTAAATAGTGGCTAGTTGGGTTACTAATCTAATAATAATTAATTTTGGAATAATTCAATTAAAAACCTAATGTAACCTAATAATAATCTAAATATAATCTAAACATACAAGTTTGGCCATCAAAAGTTGTGTTTCCAAATTTTGGAAACCATGGCACGTAAATCGAGACGTGCCGTTGACTTTTTAGTCAAACGTTGTGAACTCTAGATTTTGAAAGTGTACTTTGGTAGATTTCAGTGCCGCAAGTGTGCTGGAATTAACCGTGCCGCAAAATCACGTTTTGGTCAAAAGATATCGCCGTTATGGCTAATCGTGACCAAAACGGGGATCAACCGATCAGTTCTAAGTTCACAAAATAAATAAAAGACTAGATGAATGAAATAATTTCTGAAAAACATATGTCGTAGAGCTCTGTGTTAGCTTTTCGAAACTTCAAACGGTTCGTGATTTCGATTTCTGGTTCTCCCGGAATCTCGAAAACACCAAAACGTGTCAAGTTTCGAACAACCGACACTCTACGAATTTTCCAGAAATTTAGGTTCATAAATTACGAAAATAAATTAGATATTCAGAAACTATACCTAAATACGCTTCCAATAAAAAAAACGGCACGCAAAAATGAGGTCCGAGTTGACGGCAATCGCCTCGGGAAGTCGGGGAATCACCAGGATCAAACTCCAAAAGGAGGAGGCTATAATTAATTAGGGTTTGTGAATATACAATGCATATATATAGGAGAGAGAGAGAGGCGGTTACTGTAGCAGCGCCGACAGGTGGGCCCCCTCGGGTGGATTATTGGGTAATTATTTATTTAATTCAGAAAATTATTTAAAAATTATTTTAAGTCCAAATAAATCAAAATAAATTGCAGAAAAATCCAGAAAAATTCTAGAAAATATTTCTAAGTGTATAGAATCTAAATAAAATATTTTTAACACAAAATATCATCATGTGACCTCACAGTAAATTCCCAAAGCCTATAAATATTGTTTCTATAGGTTTTAATTATATAAAAATTCCCAAAAATTCTAAAAAATCCAGAAAAATTCTAAAATATTCTAGAAAATATTTTAGTTATTTAGAGCCAAAATAAAAATATTTTGTCCCAAATACCCCCGTATGACCTTACAGTAAATCATGAAAATCCTTAAAAATTAATAAAACCTTAAATATTAAATACCTACAAATATCCAAAATTGTAGAAAAAATATAAAATAGCTAAATATAATATAAGCTATCTAGAGATCATATAACCTTAATATGGTCATAGCCCACCTACAAGCTTTGGCATGACTCATAATGACCATAAAATTAATCATAAACAAATAAAATTAAAAAAAATTAAAAATTTGGGAAGTGGGCTTACAAGATCCAAGAACCTCTAGCGTACAATATGTGTTATTATTTGAATTTGGTTCAAGAAGACTGATTCAAGGCATAGTCCATCAAGCTCTTTTTCAGACAAAGATAATAAGTCACTAATTGAGATTCAAGGTTGCAATCCATCTCATCTATGCATAGTATATAATTGTCCAGATATTTTTTATCTTTACTCCTTCTGAATATTGTTATCTTTGGTTTCGAAAGTTGATTTTTTGGGGGGATTGTTATTATTGGTGGGAAAAAAACCAATTTACAAAACCTCTTTATTTTGCTCTTAATTTTTTACCGTATCAACATTTACATTGTTTATTTATAATTCCCTAATGGCTATATTATTAGCCTTAAATTTATTTTAATTGAGTGTTTTAACTCTCCATCAAATGTCTTAAGCCTATATATTTCACTTCTTCTATAGTGTTCAAGGAAGAAAAAAGAAGAGTAAGAAAGATATCTCCATTCTCTTCCTCAAAAATCACAATGACATAAAATTTTCATTCACAAAAAATCTCTCCTTCTCTTTCCATTCTTCTTTTGTTCATCCTTTTTGTGCTCTGGACGAGGGCTAAGTCAAGGTCAATTTTCGAGTTGTGTGCGACGACGGGATATCGTTAGAGAGGGAATTTTACCACTAGGAGCATTCGGAATAAGTCTGCACATAGAGCCGAATCAACTCTTATGGCAGTGCTTCGTGCGCGACTTCCTCGGAGGCCGGTAACCTTAAATTTATTTTATTTTATTTACAGATTATTAAAGAAGAAAAGAAATATTTCCAACAGTCTAATCACATCGTGTCATGAATCACTAGATTACTTCGTCGTACCCTGTCAAAAACTGCATTTTTTCTTCTTCAAGATTTATGTATTCATATGAGTAATAAGAAAGTTACAATATCTTCCACGGAAACACATCCCCTTTTTTTTATGGTTTGGGTTGCCTCTTTCAAGTTATTTGCTCATGGGCCGACTGAGTAACCTGTTCAAGAAGATCGGTATACAGTATACTCAGTAAACTCTGTTAGTTAATAGAATAAACTTAGATCGTTAAGGTTCTAACTTCCAATTCCTAGCACTCTGAGCTTTGTTTCTGAAATTTCGGACAGATCGGTTATTTTGGGCAGTTATTCCCATATCTCGAAGTGCCTTAGTTAGAGATTTATGTGGGAAGGCTTCAAAGTTCACCGGCTCCTCTTGTAATTACCTAAAAGGTTTGGCATAGCATTTGACAATCCTGACTTAGTTATAAATACAATAGCTCTACAGAAAGGTATCTACCTATTTTACATACATAC
Organism: Iris pallida; assembly: GCA_029216955.1. NCBI lineage: Eukaryota > Viridiplantae > Streptophyta > Magnoliopsida > Asparagales > Iridaceae > Iris > Iris pallida. The sequence continues at coordinate 2,176,451 of JANAVB010007597.1, forward strand.
CTTGCAGTTAGGTATGGGCCAAAGCTAAACAATAGGACCGCCACAATTTCTAATTAGCCCACTCTATGACCTAATGATTTTGTTGTTCTTCCTCCTATAGTTCTGAAGACCATCAGAAACTAAGATCCATAGCCGCCCGAACGCACCCCTGTTCTCATAGTTATAAGCTTGGGGAAAACTCCCAACCAAGGTTGTCCACCATCCTGGCATGTCCCCTTCGACAGTTCATAGAAAATATTGTTTAAGCCAAGATAACCGAAATCAGTAGCTAGTCTTGCTTTCGGAGTGCGCTGATATACTTTAGCTATATCTTCTATAAAAGTAAACTTAAATATAAAAGTATTGCTGTCTTGGATCCTGATCATGTCTATACATTCCTTACATATTCTTTTGTCTTCTCGAGCTGCATTTTTAATTAATGGGATTAAACACATGAATTGTATAACATATAGGATTCTCAGAGATGCATATCAATATAACCAATAAACAACAGACTACTCATATTTCACTATGTTATAGTTTGGATGGTTTCGGTTCAGTATATCTAGCCATAGTTCTATGTTGCACGAATACGGATAAGAACACGATACGGATACATGATACAAACATTTTCAAATAAGCACAATATACTCTTACGTTGCAGGAAAATAGACAAGTACAAATACAGGTACATAAATGATATGGATACAAACATCATTTTTTCCGTGTCCGTGTCACATAGTCATAGTTCTTTGTGATTCATACTATGTGCTTACATAGGATGGGTTTTTAATAAGCACACTTAACTTGCTTCACCAATCTTAAGCCGATAAATGGTAAAACGTTTGTGCATTAGGAGCTAGATGTTTGGCATGGATTTATAGTAACCTTAGAACTTGCTATATAACTTTAAGTGTAATGGTCTTATATATGATTGCCTATACTAGGTGTTAAGAGTTATTTTATTTCTTGATTTGCAGTATTGTCTTTAAATCTCCATTGTCATTTGTTTCAGTTGATTTCATGGTTACACACACAAACACATACATGTTCATCAATTACTAATTGAATTCAGATCTCTGCTCGTGGCTACCTTAACCATTGATTCAATTGAGCAAAGAACCTACTATTCATGCCATTCAACCTCCTCGTCCATTAATTCAGTTGCTTAAACAGCCGCTAAACGATCGGATCAGACATGCGCAGGTAGCTTGACCGCCTTACCCGTCATTGAAACACAAGATGGAGACGTATCGGCCTATATATCTCTATATCTCGACACAAAGAATCCACTTAGTTCACTTCTAAATGGAAATAGACAAATTAAGAATGTAAATTGTCTCGTCTTGCCTGAGCTATTATATTTTCTTTAAGTTTGAGTAAAATTAATAAAAATCCTGAAAAAAATAAATAGAATGTCGAAGACATGTTACTTCATACATGGATAGGGCATTCCCATGCGTAGCAAGAGTGAAATGGCTAAGTTCTGCAGCATGGTATCCGGAGATTTGCGTATCTTATCTCCAGTCAAGCTTTAGGGCCGTGGCAGGACACTCCCCGGATATCTGAAAGCTAAGTACAGAGGTACATGCCAAAGAAGAATAGCTAAACCTTACCATTTTTTGGTATGGTAAAAATTATTCTGTGGTCTACCTTTTACTCAATAATTGCATCGTATCTTATCCAACCATATCACACTACTAATCTGTTATCAACTAAGCTTACCTTTCTCATCCGATTCTATACCTCTTGCAATTGATGATTGGGTGATCGCCCCCCATGAACGCAGACAAATATCTTTGTTGATGGTGAGCTGGATGGATTCTCATTGCTTGGTCCTCTGACATCATACATCCTTCCACTAATCCCCGGAGACATAAAAGTCATGGATGGATACTCTTCCACCCTCTTCTTTTCAGAGGATCGAACGATTTGAAAATCACCATCTTGACCCTTTATTCCAAGGTTCCCCTAGAAGGTGGTTCTTCGTGTGTTGCTATCTTTTGTGGACCGGAGTCTAGGATAGTCGGATGTCAGTTCGTTTAGAGCGGTTGAAGTGCCGCCTTAAACTAAATATTTTGACATCTTGTAGACCGGTTGCTAAGGTTTGAACAGATAAACCAGAAATAAAGGAGTAACTTATGACCCGTTCATGTTTTGCGTTGTAACTTTCAATTGGATGGTTTGTAGAAATTCCATTATGATAGATAGATAGATAGATAGATACGAAGACCAACTCTCAGTATTCCTCCAATTTGGTTGATGGACCATAGAGTTGATTCTGGTATTAACTATTAGAGATAGAAAGGGAAGAATCAACAGTCTCTTCTTTCCTAGAGATGCATAGCTGAGATTCTAAAGCTGGGGAGGAGTGTGCCTAGAGGACCACCTTGTTCGAGAGATTCCTAGCACAGTTGCATAATTCCTTCTCTTTCATACTAGCAAGCCATGGGCCCAAGCTCAACTTGTTCAATTGTATGCATTTCCTCTTATACTTGTGAATAAAATCTGCCGCACCTTTGGAAAAGGGGGCATACTTTTAGCTTCGTACCAGTTGGGCATCAGGAAGATTCTCATCATGATGAGCCCCTGAGAGTGAGTGCTATGAAAGGGATCGGCTTTTCCATGTAGGAAATCATGTAGGAACAATATTGTTTCATTTGTTATAAGCACATATACGATTTTGTGCATTATTGGCATCAATAAGTTCTGATACCAGAGTAAAACTTATCCTCGTGATAATGTGAACAATGACGCCCTCGTGATAATTTTTCTTACATCTCCACCCCCAGGGGAGCAGGTATCATGTACACCCCCAAAATAAAGAGCCTTGAATACCTAACATTAAGTTAATACCCAAAATTGTAGTAATTTTAGTTCTATCTTTCCATACATAACCAAAGAATGGAAAGGATTCTTCAAGAGTCTCAGGTCCTAGAAGCGCATGATAAATACCGCCAAAGCCTAAGACTGCAAAGGAAATTAAGTGAATATTAGTCCAAGAGAATATAATCGCCTTTATCACTTGATATATAAGAATTGCTGCGTAGAGACTTGTTTCTAGCACTCTTTTCATCAACTTGTTTACTTCCTACACCGGAGGAGCTGCTTTCACGACTCTTCGCTATGGGAATAAGTCTAAAGGTGAACCAACTTGCTGATGTTCAGGTTCTCCATGGCAACTTGCTAGAAGCATCTTGGAAATTCAAAAGTCAGGGGACCTATATCCGATTCAGGTTTTTTTTTAAAATCCATTATTTTTTAGGTAGATTCCAAGCTGATATTACTAAATTCCGAGCTATGTTTTGTATAGAACATAATATCCAAAAAGTTTGATTATATAGATATTTTACTGATTACAAAGCAGAATCTAGCTTTAGAGTTGCTTTGCATCAAGGCTATTAAGGAAATTCTTAGGTTCTGCCATAGTATTAACATTTTTCTTCTATTCTTTCTTGTCGCTGCATCTTTGATTTTTTTTTTTAACTTATTGATATGTGAGAGAAGAATGAGACTTAGCAGAGAAATAGACTGGTCCATTATGGAAGGACTAGTCTGTCTATATGTTAGCTGTATGCCAGATACTATGGGATCAATGTTGAATAATCTAGTGCTCTCTCCAAAGCATAACTAGTGATCAAATTGCATATATAAACCTGTGATAGGTAATAGGTAACTATTGGATGGTGGCTCGTGTCCAACAAGGAGTCGAAACAAAATATAAAGTGCTCCGGGTTAAACATTATGCATACCATTGGTATGCCGCCCCGTTGATTTTCGGTGTACATGTGAGATTCAAGGGTTGTTTTCGACAGTACATATTGCTCATGATTTGGGAAAGTTAGGAGAACATATTTAAGGGAATTTCTAACCCTAAATATGAGAGCTTTGAGGCTAAAAGGTTGGAGAAGGTTTTCCTTGTGATTGTGGTAGGAAATCCTAGGGGAATTGATAGGGAAGAAAGTTGAGAGCTAGTTGGAGATCTAAGGGAGGGTTTGTGCAATGATATTATTGTGTTAACTCTTGTAAGGTTTCTCTTCATTCAATAAAGTTATTCTCCCTTGTTCCGTGGACATAGGTCGATCTTGGCTGAATCACGTTATATTGTGTGGTTTTGTTCTTGTTGCTATTAATTCGATATTTGTGTCTTGTTTTATTTTTCATCATATGGATTTTTAGAGTTGGTGTCAGAACGCAAGAGAACAATAAGGATTTCAGTTTTTCGATCTAGAGTTCTCTACTTTGGGATTAAGGATGAAGAATAATAGCACCAAGTTTGAGGTTTTAAAGTTTAATGGCAAAAGTAACTTCTCGATGTGGTAGAGAAGGGTAAAGACAATTCTCGTAAAAGAAGGATTGTAAGGCCATTACTAGCAAGAAAAAAAACCATGCCAACGTGACAGTAATGCATGGGAAAACATGGATCAGAAGGCACAATGCACAATAGAGCTTTGTCTGACAGACAATGTGTATGACAAAGTTATGACCGAAATTTCTACGGCAAATTTATGGTTGAAGCTAGAGAGCTTGTATATGGCAAAGTTTGTCAATATACAAAGTTAGTGTGAACATTTTTCTTCGATTCTTTCTTGTCGCTGCATCTTTGATTTTTCAAACTTATTGATATGTGAGGGAAGAATGAGACTTAGGAGAGAAATAGAGACTGGTCCAGTATGGAAGGACTAGTCTCTATATGTTAGCTGTATGCCAGATACTATGGGATCAATGTTGAATAATCTATTGTGCTCTCTCCAAAGCATAACTAGTGACCAAATTGCATATAAACCTGTGATAGGTAATAGGTAACTATTGGATGGTGGCTCGTGTCCAACAAGGAGTTGAAACAACAAGACAGTGCTCCGGGTTAAACATTAAGCATACCATTGGTATGCCGCCCCGTTGATTTTTGTTGTACAGGTGAGATTCAAGGGTTGTTTACGATAGTACAGATTGCTCCTGATTTGGAAAAGTTAGGAGAACATATTTAAGGGAATTTCTAACCCTAAATATGAGAGTTTTGAGGCTAAAAGGTTGGAGAAGGTTTTCCTTGTGATTGTGGTAAGAAATCCTAAGGGAATTGATAGGGAAGAAAGTTGAGAGCTCGTTGGAGATCTTCTAAGGGAGAGTTTGTGCAATGATATTATTGTACTAACTCTTGTAAGGTTTCTCTTCATTCAATAAAGTTATTCTCCCTTGTCCCATGGACGTAGGTCGATCTTGGCTGAATCACTTATATTGTATGGTTTTGTTCTTGTTGCTATTTATTCGGTATTTGTGTCTTGTTTTATTTTTCATCATATGGATTTTCAGAATTGGTATCAGAACGTAAGAGAACAATAAGGATTTCAGTTTTTCGATCTAGAGTTCTCTACTTTGGGATTAAGGATGAAGAATAACAAGAATAATAGCACCAAGTTTGAGGTTCTAAAGTTTAATGACAAAAGTAACTTCTCGATGTGGTAGAGAAGGGTAAAGACAATTCTCGTAAAAGAAGCACTACCAGAATAAGTCGTTTTAGCGACGCCTAAAGACGTCGCTAAAACGACAAATTTCGTTGCTAAAAATATTTACCGACGCAATTACCGACGTTTTGGACTTGTCGCGGAAACGTAAGTCGCTGATCTTCAAAACGTCGCCAAACGTCGCAAGTACCGACGTTTACCGACGTATATATACGTCGGTATATTACCGACGTCTACCGTCGTGTCGTCGGTGGATTAGCGACGTGTTTAACGTCGCTACACGTCGGTAAAATCCTGGGAATTTACCGACGATTACCGTCGTGTCGTCGGTGGATTAGCGACGTGTTTAAAGTCGCTACACGTCGGTAAAATCCTGGAAATTTACCGACGTTTACCGTCGTTTAAAATGTCACTAAATGTCAGTAATTCCTGGAATTATTACCGACGTTCACCGACGTTTACCGACGTTCTCCGACGTATAAGGACATCGGTAAACGTCGGTACCCTGGAAAATTTTGCAGATTTACCGACGTTTACCGACGCAAACGTACGTCGGTGGACGTCGGTAAACATCGGTAAACGTCGCTAAATCTGCAAAAAAAAAAAAAAAATAATACAGAATGTCCTTTCTCCCTGCAGTTTTAAAAGATAACCATAAAGACACAGTATAACAGATATCCTTTTCTTTCTGGGTTCGCCGACCCCTTCGGTGGAACACTCAACACCGGTAAACGTAAACCACAGAAGCACATTAACATCCAATTGAAACGAATAATAACATAAACAACAGTATAACACAATGTAGCAGGCAACAAATAGAATGAGATCCAACAAATAGAATAGGATCCAACAAATAGAATAGACACAACTAACAAGTATCAAATAACCAAGTCTACACCAATAACAAAGTCTACAACCAAATAACCAAAGTCTACACAACCAACAAATAGAATAGGATCCAAACATCCAAGTCTACACAACCAACAAATATCCAAGTCACAAACAAAGGATCAAACAAACACAAACAAACAGTCCTAACTAGGACTACTAGGGATCTGGTGCAGGAGGGGCACCGCCGCGACGAAGTGATAAGAACAACTCATAATCCTCAAGTGAAATCGATACCGATGGAGCAGGCAGTGACGTCGGTGGAGTCGGTGTCGAAGAAGAAGGCGGTGGAGGCGGCGAAGTCGACGACGATGAAGGCGCACCCGGAGGACCAGCACGTTCCAACGCTGTAAGTCGCTGGTGGTATGAATCCATGATAGATAACATTCTATCACTGCTCTGGACCATCGAATCCTGCGCCAATCTCAGCCTCTCGGCCATGGTCATGTCCTGTCTGCAGCTCCGTCACCATGCGCTCTAACCCTCCAACGCTGCGCTTGTCCTCTCAATCGTCTCCATGAGCTCCATAATGTCGCGGTCGAGCGCATCCAATCGTGCTAGCAGCACAGGATCGTCCACAGGGTGCTGAGACTGCTCCTCGATCCGTCGTAGCAGGTCGTCACGGAGAGACTCCATCATCTGGTGGACTCGAACAGACTCCTGGGACGCTGTGGACCATGCACACTAGCAGGAGATGCCCTAGAGGACTGGGTCGCAACTAGGGTGCCATAGGATCCCGAACCGTAGTACGTACCCCTATGGAGTCCACCGGCGGTCATCCACAGCTTCCGCCGACGGAGCTTGAGTGGGCTGCGAGAAGTACCGGCCTCTCCTGCATTAGGTGCACTAGCAGCCGTCCGTTCCCGCAGCCTCTGATACTCGGCCTAGAAAGTATGGATAGTACTCTATAATTTCTAATTTCTAATTAATGTACTTATTATTACTAACTACATGAATATTTATTTGCATCATATTACTAAGTTATATTAAAATTGATACGAAGTATTAAATTAAGATAACGTATTGTAATACTTACATAGGTCTGCTCGACCCTCTCGTCAATAAGGCCTTCGCCCTTCCGATGGGTGGCCAGGAAGACGGTCACCATGTCGGCGTTACCGACCTTCCTTACCTGTAATTAAATATTTATCTTAGTAATAATTTATCGGTTTTGCATTAAAATAATATTTCTAAAAGAGAAAGACATACCAGACGACGAAAATGTTTCGTCATCGGAATCGACCCACCGTACCACTTCGAGGCATGTTGCCTAGCCGCCTTGGCCTTCTTCGACTTCTCCTTGTACCTTGGCTCGTCGAATCGAGCCTTCATCGCATTCCACTGATCAGGGGTGATCCAACCTAGGATCGGCTTTCCGGCACGATCACGAGCCTTCTAATCATTAATAGCGTCGCGGATCAGCTTGGCAGCGACGGCAGAAAACATCCCCTCGATAAGCTCGGCCCGGTGCGGTGGATAGAAAAACATATCCTAGAAGAGCGCAAACCAAATATTTATCAGTTATATATAATATAAATTAATTATATGATTCATATTAAAAGCAAATCTATTTTAACCTTGAAGCGCGTAAACCAGTAGTTCTTCCTTTCGTCTGGAGCAAGAGTAGTTAATCCAAGCACCACCATAATTATGTCTCAGCATGTGGCCTAGGCGTCTCTGTACCTCTGGGGGACGATATCTATACAGACATATTATATTCATGAAAAAAGTTAATTTATGATAAAACAGAAAAAAAATTATAAACCAAAATACCTACTTTGTACCGTCGGCCCAGATCTCCGTCCTCCTCTCCTCCGGAGGTGCGCACGCATCATCTGCATGATGCTGGTCGGCCGTCGGCGTCCTCCTCGGCCGTCGGCACAGCCTCCGCCATCTGCTCATCCGTCTCCATCGTCGTATCACAGCAGGAATGCTAGACGGACGAGCACTCTCAACAGGCCTGGAACTACTCGTCCCAGGAGATATGCCACGTGACGTTATCCCAGCAGGCCCAGCTACTGTCCGATATGAGGAGTAATCGGCAACGAGATCCAGAGCCGATACCAGTATGAGGTACCGAAGGAAAACTCGTCCTCTAGCAGTACCTGTAGGAAGTACCGGAGGATCATGACCTCGTCGTCCCCCTCGGAATGATCCGCGATGACCTGCCATACCTGATAACAGCATATATGATAATACAACAAATAATAGAGACTAGAAATATGAAAGTACAACAAATAATAGAGACTAGAAATATGAAAGTACAACAAAGACAAGATAATAACTAAGACAACATATGATGATACATTCTACAATAAACATCTAAGTCCAGATAATATATTCTAGAAGAAACATCTAAGTTCAGATAAGTATATCTCTCTCAATCATCTTCAGAATAATCATCTTGTTCGTCTTCCTCGACCTCATCTTCCTCTTCCTCCTCATCTTCACTTTCATCTTCGCCTTCGTCGCTTCGTCTTCCTCTTCGGATAATTCTACATCTTCTACATTATGTGTCGTGTAATGCGTAACTTTCGTGGGGTCCACATCGACAATATTGGTTACAAGAGGTAGCTCGTCCTCCTGGTAAGCTTTTTCGTCAACATCCAAAGTATCTCTAGCTTTAGTCTTGCATACTGCCCACCAGTCAGACTTCGTTGCTCTCCGTCTCGGATAAGCTGTGAAGTACAAGAGCTGAGCCTGAGTTGCTAGGAAAAACGGTTCGTAGCCTTGATATCTACGCTTGTAGTTTATATCCACAAGACCATGCTTGTCAATTTTTTAACCTTGATTTTCAATCGGATCGAACCATTCACACTTGAACAACACGATCTTTGCAGGTTCTCTGCCATTATTATATGACAACTCCACAATCTCTCGCAAGATGCCAAAGAAATCATTTCCTAGATCGACGTCTTTGTAGTTCGAAGACTTGATACACAAATAACTATTTTTCGTAGAATCAAGATCCAGGAAGCTGTCTCTGATCGGAGCATTTGTCGACTTGAACCGAAAGCCATTAACACAGTAACTTGGCCATATTTAACAAAAGTAATTGGTCCCTTGGCAATAGTTCTAATTAATTCAATCTCGGGTGAAATTAGACGATCGACCTGAATATCAAAGAAGAGATAATAAGTTATTTATTGCGCAGTTGCGACAGGCATCGATTTTTTCATATCCCATCCAGAGCGATCTAACCATCCTCTTAAACCAGTAGAAGTCTTTAGGCAACTTCGCACCCTCAGGCAATATTTCTATAAGCAACTCCATAAGACGGTTGTAGCAATCTTGCGACATGTTAAAATCGGACTTGATGCTCAACAATCTTGTAACCACCTCCAACGGTGAATGATCCTCACAACCAGGATATAATGGAGTCCTTACATTCTCCAGCAACTCCATGAACTGTGCAGCATCGGGGTTCGGTGCCTCCTCAGGTGCATCATGATCATCCGGATCAAAACTAGGCTCGGCTGCGTCAAAAACCATGTTCACCAACCCATCGTCGTAAGGAGCGTTGTTGTGGACATCCACATAAGGCTCGTACTCCGATGCTAAAGACACAAGTTCTCCGTGCTCGCTCTACTGATAGTAATTCGGCGTGAAACCCTTCGAGTATAAATGATACGTGACATCCACTTCTGGATGATATTTCAAGTTGCGACATCTCACACACGGACACTTAATTTTGGTACCATCCATGTACTGAGGGAACGCCTTGACAAACTGCAGAAACTGGTGTACACCCTCTATGAATTTATCCCGTACACCGCACATGTCATCAGGATGACGGTTGTACATCCAAGTACGATTCCGCAGATAGTAATTCAGCTCCATATCCATTTGAGGATAATTCTGTAAGATAGATACAAGCACATCGTTGAAACACTTGTGAAAGTAATAGCATTTGAGGATATTCCTATTAGTATCGATATCGAAATCGTGTCCAAGTCCAATGTGCTCGTGTTCAAGTCCAATGTGCTCGTATACAATTTCTCGAATTTGTGTTTGTTTACTTCCTTGCTTAATTCATAAGATGTATGTTATTAATATTTCAGATATATTTCACTTTGGTTAAGATATCGGATATCCATAATCATGACTATGATGACCGAACTTTAATCATGAAGGAAGAAGGATAACTAACTCGATTTAGAAAGAATTAGTACAAAAATATTCAGTATCCATAATCATGACTAGTTGAGACTTTATTCACTATGGTTAACTAAAATATTCAGGTATCCTCAATTTGGGATATCATTTCTAATCATGTATATTGGGAAAGGAAAGTGATTACTTTCCTATGTTTGGATGCCAAAGAAATTGAGGAGGAAAGGAAAATGATTTCCAATGGAAGGGAAATTAGGGGGGAAAGTGATTACATCCATCCCAATAGATTTAATATATATTGTTTAAATGTTATTTAGATATTAAATCCCAGATTTCTATTGGTTTAGAGATGTGTTTTTCTATGTATCATATTGTATCATATTATTTAACTAATGTATATATGTATATATATATATATCAATGGTTATATATATATGTATTCTATATATAAATATAAATATATAAATATATATATATATATATATATATATATATATATAATATATATATATATATATATATTAGTATATAGAATAACATATAATATATTATATATATATGTTATTCTATATACATAATATATATATTATATATATATATATATATATATATATATATATATATATATATATATATATATATATTTGTGGCTTTATATATGTAATATATGTGATATTATGTGTTTACATTTGTGTTCATATTGGGTGAGAGTTCGGCCAATGGGGTGGTGAATAGAGTTGGAATTGGTTGATTGTGAGTGTATGTGTATTTGTTAGAGAGGAGGATTGAGAGTGTGGGGTTTGGTTTTGTGTAGTGTGTGTATATATAGAGTTAGAGAGAGTGAAGGATTAGAGGGAGTGACTGATGGAGTGAAAATGGGGGGCTTCACTGCTGTGAACAGCAGCATTGGAGTATATCAGTCCCACCCAGGGACTGATCTCGGAGACTCAACAGTCCCCAAGGGGACTGTTATTTAGTAGCAGCAGTAGCATAACTTACTGCTATTAATAGCAGAGTGAGGGGGGGGGGGCAGGGGATCAACCATATCAGCCATATCAACCCATTTAACACCCTCATTCCAGTCCAAGGTTGACAGCCAACTAGTCCCCCATTTAGCAGCCTATAAGCACTCCAAAACCAGTCCAATACCTGTCTTTAGCTGCCCCATAGCAGTCCATATAACCCCCAAATCTGTCCTATATTCAGCCTTTATGACAGCCCATAGACTGTCCCATAACAGTCCTTAATAGGCCCCTTAAACCTGTCCCATTTTAGTCCCTATAACTCATCTATTTGCTGTCACAAACCACCCCATAGCACCCCTATGAGTACCGGTATTGAAATCGGTATCAGACCATTCCTATGAGTAGTTTATCAAAGAAGAGACAACCCTGAAGATACCTTATAGAACAACCATTATCATCAAATACCATTCTGTTAGATAAAACCTCAATATTAAGTCAATATCATTATCTACATCCATCAATTTGGTTCAAATTTTAATGTAGGACATTATATTATATGCTTCATCAAAGCAAGAACATATGCTTCATCAAAGCAAGAAATAGATACATATTCACAACTCCTGATATGAAGTGCAAAAGTATACTAAAGTTGCAAAAGTACACTCCTACTTTTCTTTAGTAAAAAATGTAAAAAGATTATTAACTCACAGAGAAAGAAGGGAGGGGGCTGTCGAAGAGGAGGAGGAGGAGGAGGAGGGGTTCGACCGCCTGGGTAGGAGGTCGACGGTCACCGGAGGGGGGGTCGCGGTCGACAGGGTTACCGTAGACGGGGGAGGAGGTCGGCGGGTTCGCGAGAGAGGAGGGGGTAGGGGTCGGTGGTCAACGGAGGAGGGGTCGGGGGCCACCGGAGGAGGGGGTCGGGGGCGACGGTCACCGGAGGAGGTGTGGGGGGTCGGGTTGGAAAGAGGGAATGGTTTGGAGGAAAAGTAAAATTTTAAGAATGAAATTTCGATCGGCTGGCTGACCTAAATGAAATTTATCAGCGACGTCTAATAAAGACGTCGCTAAACGTCGCTATATCAAAAAAATATAACGACGTAAGGAAGAAACGTCGGTAAACATCGCTGCTAAGCGACGTTTACCGACTTATCAGCAACGTCATTTTTTCCTACTTAAAAAAACGTCGGAAGCGTCGCCAATCGTCGCTAACAGTGACGTCCTGCGACGTTTTATTTATGCGTCGCTAAAGTCCTTTACTTTAGCAATGTTTTCCATAAACGTCACTAGTTTCGTCGGTAATTTGACTTATTTTGGTAGTGAAGGATTGTATAAGGCCATTACTAGCAAAAAAAAAAACCCCGCCAACGTGACAGTTGATGCATGGGAAAACATGGATCAGAAGGCACAATGCACAATTGAGCTTTATCTGACGGACAATGTGTATGACCAAAATTTCTATGACAAATTTATGGTTGAAACTAGAAATCTTGTATATGGCAAAATTATTGTCAAACAAGTTACATCACAAGAAGGAACTCTACAATTTGCGCATGAAGGAAAAAAAAAACTCAATTCTATGTAATTTGAACAACTTCAATAAGGTGCTAAGCGATTTTTGTGTCTTAGTGACCATAATAAGGTGCTACGTAGTTAGAAGAGGAAGACCAAGTGTTTTTTGCTCGTATATCGCTTCCAGCATTGTATGACCACATAGTGTCACGCCTCCCTCCCATAGGAGCGATCGTCCTCGCTAAGGCGTGATGCCGCATGAGCCTAGATTGCGCTCGTGCAAGGCAGTTTTATAACGGCCGATTACATCGGCGGCGACGGGGTCGTCGCACAGAAGTCCCAAGCAGAAACATTGAACATGCAGCAAAATTTAAAGGCAAAACACAAATTATTCAAAAGAGATCTTTATTGATATGAACAATGAAATTACAATAGGCGCAAGGCCATGATTACAAGTCTCTCGTGCTCATTTTCTCTCATTTTACAAGTCACTCTGCTCTTTCTTATCTCTCGATTACAATGCTTGAGCTAGCAGAAGTTTCGGAAGGCGATGTCCATACATTATGTCCTGTATAAGTCTTGAGTCCACGCGGCCGCACACTTCGAATCGCCAAGGAACTCCGTGCCTCGACGCATCCAAGCGAGCTCCGCGCCACGAGCTTCTACCTGTGCCTGCACATGGAAACTGTGTGGGTGCCAGTACTCAACTGTACTGGTGGAGTGAGCTCCCGCCCACCCATACAAAACCGACACGTTCATTTTACTTTGTGCAATATAAGTTCCTTTACGATTGTCTTCTAGTCTTGCCTTAGGATCAGTTTAAGACTACGACGCCTGACCAAACCGATGAGCAACGACATGGTCGTGCTATAATGCCAACGTGTATTTTGATCGAGGCAGTGCCTCATCGCTTATGTACTTGACTGAACTTCAACTCGGGACGGCAGGGTCGTGCCATACTCTATTCGTGACTCCAATACATTCGAGACAGTGCTTCGCCGAGGAGCCAACTTATGCGAACTCGGCCGTGCCAAGACTTTCACTTAAACTCAACTGCCGCTAGACCAATTCTGTGCCAATGACGTCAAGGGTACGACTCGTGCTGGTCGTGCCTCTAGACCTTGCTTAGACTTGTTCTTGCTTCAAGATTGAGGCCGTGCCTCGCAAGTACCAACCAGACTTAACCAAGTTGCCCTACGGCCCTTGCCGCCTAGCGGCCTTTGCTACTTTGATCGACAACTGACCCATCGAGACTTGTGAACTTAGTATCACTCGACCAACTTTGCCTTGCTATATTTCCTGACTTAAACTTAAGACAACTCACGTTCAAACTATGCAACTTATATGCCAACAACATAAGACTCGACGCCACATCTTGTGCCGAAGCACGGTGCCTATGCTGCAGTCCAATCTTAGGCCAACATTTTGTGTTCCAACTATACTCACACATTCAACTCGACTTCCTTGATATACTACACTCAATACTCGACTCAATCTAAAGGCATTTACGCGGATCGTCGCTCATGCCGACTCATCTATATGAACTAGTCACTAGCGCCCAGCGCTATAATGGACTTGGCTCAGGGGATTTCGATCCGCCCTTCCACGGGTAGCTAGCCCCGGAAGCGCCGAATCTCCCATGCGGTTATCCAACATCCTTCTTTGAGCCAATCGCTTCCTCCGGGCCGACATGATCTCGGCGCCCCGGCGATCACTCGAGAAGACTTCCACCTTGTAAAGTTGTCCAATGACCATGCAAGACTCGATTCGAACTGACGTCTCACATAGTCAATCTATTTCAAGTGTTACCATCTCTTTCAGGGCTAAGTTCAACACTTCTCACATCTGAGACCTTGCCTCGGCGACCCAGTCGCGAGCATTCTTCTTGCCTCGACGACCCAGTCGCAAGCATTCTTCTTTCTTGCCCTATTATTTTACTCAACTCAAGAACAATTATCAAAACATTTCTAAAACTCAATAAATCAACCGTGGCCCGTATCAGCCCCTGTTTTTCAAATTTAATTTAATTAATTAATTAGTTGCTAATGGCCTATTAGTTTTAAAATATTTAATTATGATTTTAGGGATTTTTCTAGAATTTTTAAATGATTTTTAATAGTTTTTTTAAATCAATATATATATCAATTTGCAATTATTAAAATGTTTTAATATCACTTTATAATATTTAAATTTGTTTTAATATCATTATGCAATTTATTAATTTGTTATTATAGCGTTTGCAAATATATGAATTTTAATTCTGTTATGCAATTTATTATTGCATTTAGTTAGGGTTGGGACCTATTTGTAAATACCTAAAATCCTAGGGACCTAACTGAAAATCTACCTACCCACCTCCGACGACCCGGCCAGCTGCCGACGACCGGCCAGCTACACCCCCTCCCCCCCGCTTTTTCGGCCGACCTGGCCCACCCCGACCGACCTAAACCCCTATAAATAACCCCGACCCTGAAACCCTAACCCTAGACTAAAATCCGGCCACCCAGACCCTTTTCCCCGACGAACTCTTCGCCTGAACCCTAGCTCCGACCACAACCCCACCGTCACTCCACAGCAGTCGCAACCGCCTCCAACCACCATCCCACGACGTGCCATGTCGAGACGGACCCAGCGCCACCTAAGCGCCACCCCCCGACGCTCCTAGCCGCCGCCAGCACTCGACAAACCCCCCCGAAGTCGGACACGTGAGTAACACCCTGAATCTGTGTCGTGCGTGTCTCGTGCACACATAATGATCGTTGTGTCCTGACGAACGTGATGGTGAGTCTGGACACG